>CAJHNH020002940.1:12500-50000 GCA_905116865.2 Candidula unifasciata
TATACTCAGCAGTCTTTTAACCAAGAGTTGTAATTTTAGCTGTATGTTTGTCAACCCTACTCATGTTCCTAATGAGTTTTGATAACGTTTCACCCAAGCGTTTGGGGGCGGGCTGATGAGAGCCACAAGGACACATCACCTCTGGGGGCCGCCAAACTCCGAGATCCCCTGACAGCTCTGTTAATGCTCATTTGAGACATTATCCGTGGCGCACGACGAGGACGTGCTGTAGGGGTCTTGCGTGAGGATCTGTACAACCAGGATAGTGAAGGACTGGCGCCCGAGTGACGTACGGAGTATCTCCTTATACACATCATGATGGACTTAACTTCCCCTCACGCCTGTGACATAGATCACCGCCCTTACGAAGAATGTTCTAGGGAGGTTCTCAAGGGGCTTGGAGCTGTTATGTGTTAAAACTGAATTCATATTTATAACTACAACAACAACAATCTCAACAAGAATAACAACAGTAATATTAATAAAAGCAATAACAACATAGAATACTATAATAATAATAATAATAATAATAATAATAATAATAATAATAATAATAATAATAATATACTAAATGGTAAATTAGTAATCTTTATGATGATCAAGATTGGGCTGTGTAAGTGAAGTAAGGTTAGTTGCGTATCCTTTACAGGACGTTGCAGAACCAACCCCAACAGCCCCTGGCTGTTGTGTGGTTTTTCTAGGCAAATTTACGTCCAGTAATTTGCCATTAGTATAGTGAGGAATCCTCATATTTCCCGTCCCCTTGTCTGACGTATTTTTCTTTAATTTGAAGTTCTACCCTGGTTGTTGCCGGGGGCCCTAATATAACCTAAAGGATGAACGGGTTTTCCGGGATCTCTCCACTGGTGATGCTCATCCGATCATCATAGTGTAGCAGGTCCTTTGCAGAACGTCGCTCCCATCATAGTCTGCCTGAAAGAAACTCGGTCTCTCGCCAGTTCTCCCGCCTCATGCACTTTCACACTCAAGGAGTCACTTATATCCTGTGCCCATCTTTGTGTCAGTCGGCCCCTGCCTCTCCTTCCTGGTACCATGCCTTCTGCTATATTTTTTCCCAATCCGTCGTGGCGCTTGATATTACCAAAATATTTCAGCTTTCGAGAAAGGATGCTGTTTATTAGCCAATCTTCCTTGACGTTCAGATCTTTTAAGATGTCAATATTTCTCATCTTCTTTGTCCAAGATATTCTGAGAATCTTTCTATATCATTTCAGCTCAAAAGCCCATATTCTCTTTCTCAAAGACTGAGAGATAGTCCACGACTCACATTCGTATGCAGCCACATGGAAGATACATGCTCTCAAAATTCTAATTGTTATCTCCTTGCTGGTGCTTAACCGTAGACTTTTAAGGCTGTTCAATTTTTGCATTGCTAGGGCCATCCTCCTTTTAATTTCTGTCGAACAGTCTCCATTGTTGTTTATTATAAAGCCTAGATATTCAATATATCATGATATATAAAATATATATATATATATATATATATATATATATATATATATATATATATATATATATATAATATAGGCACTCTTCCGAATACCGGTCCCAAATTATTCACTGCGACAAACATCCCGTTGGGAGCGTCAAGAGGTTATGTACTGCAGTAACAACATTTAGGTCCCCATCATCACTTTCCACTTCTGCCGATATAGCACGAAGGAGAGCAATGTTTAGACGTTAAGCTAAGCGCAGTAGGGAGGAATAGTTCTCGATCCATTTAAGTATTGTAAGGAAGAATAGTTTTTTTAAATTTTTGATCCAATGTTGAAGCGTTGTGGGGAGGAGTAGTTTTCAATGCATTATAGCGATATGGGAGTGGGGGGGGGGGGGATAGTTTTTGATCCATTGTTCACAGTAACTGGGATCCAGGGCCACATGTTTGAGAAGAAAAAAATATTTTTCGCAAGTGAATAATTTGGGACCGGTATTCGGAATAGTGCCTATAATATATATTATATATATATATATATAATATATATATATATATATATATATATATATATATATATATGTATATATATATATTATATATATATAATATATATATATTAGGGCTGTACCGAATATTCGCTTCGTCTTCGCTTTAGGGCCGAATAGTAGACCCAATAACTATTCGGTATTCGGCCGAATAGTTGCGGTCGGGCCGAATACGAATAGTGGCTACCTCACAACCGTTTCTGGACTGGTGGAAAAAAAACATCAAGACTTCCCACCTTGGTTTATACTGTGAAGCGTTATCTTTGTGCACCACCTACGAGCGTACCAAGTGCCCCTTTATTTCCATCTTGCATGTGTTGCGAGTATAGTTCTTTTTAGGTGTGTTGCTGTAGAAACAAAATGCAACACTTAAAAATGTTAGAGGGGCAGAAAAGCAAGTGTTCTAGTGTTGTCGGCTTGATTTCTTTGAGTGGAGTGTCCTCTTCGTTGATTCTTTGAAGTAACGGGAGTTCGGCATTATTTATGGGTGTCGTAACTGTTCTTTCGTCGTCTCGTGGAAACGGCAGCGGCTGAATGTTTTGATCGATGTTCGGTTTCTTAATTGTTTGATCTTCTGGCGTTGGCCGCCAGGCGTCTGGTTTCGTGAGCTCGCGGGGAGCTGGGAGACTTGTAAGGACGGCATTGTTTTCTTCGTCGGCGTTATTTTTGTTTTTGATGTTTCGCCTTGCGGGTTTTCATTTTGACTCTCTGTATTTGTCGTATTTTCCTGTTTAGTACAGCTAGGAAATACCTTCAGTGAGGACAAAAAGCTGAGCCTAATGCTGACAACATGAAAGAAGGTTTTTCATGGAGGTGTGTCAGCACATGAACTAATACGTGCTGCAGGAGATCGCAAATTGTGGCGAGGCATAATCGCCCATGCCAGCCGGCAAAGCACATGATGATGATGATTCACTATTCGTATTCGTATTCGGCCGAATAGTGAAAATCACTATTCGGTACAGCCCTAATATATATTATATATTATATATATATATATATATATATATATATATATATTATATATATATATAATATAGAGAGAGAGAGAGAGAGAGAGAGATAGAGGGAGAGAGAGAGAGGGAGAAAGAGAGAGAGGGGAGAGAGAGAGGGAGAGATAGAGAGGAAGAGAGAGGGAAGAAACGAGACTTATTTCAAGGGAGAGAGAGGGGGAGAGAGAGAGGGATCCTGAGAGAGAGAGGGAAAGAGAGAGAGGGGGAGAGAGATGGTGAGAGAGGGAGAGAGAGTGCACGAGAGAGAAAGAGAGAGAGGGAGAGAGAGGAAGAGAGAGAGGGAGAGGGAGAGAGACAGAAGGAGAGAGAGAGGGGAAGAGGATAGGCAGAGGAGAGAGGGAGAGAGATTAGATAGAGAGAGAGAGAGGGAGAGAGAGAGGGAAAGAGACAGAAGGAGAGAGAGGGAGAGAGAGAGGGGGAGAGACAGAAGTAGAGAGAGAGGGAGAGAGACATAAGGAGAGAGAGAGAGGGGGAGAGAGAGAGGGAGAGAGAGACAGAAGGAGAGAGAGTGAGAGAGAGAGAGAGGGAGAGAGACAGAAGGAGAGAGAGAGGGAGAGAGGGAGAGAGACAGAAGGAGCGAGAGAGGGAGAGAGAGAGAGAGAGAGAGAGGAGACTTTAGATAGACTTTAGACTTTAGAAGAGATTAGAGGAGAGGAGAGATTAGAAGAGAGGGAGAGAGACCGTTGTATTTTACTACATGTCCCTACCAGTGTATTTTCTTACTGTTCACCGTAATTTAAAAAAAAATTCATAGTTGACAACGATCAGATAAACAAACACAAACTCAAACGTACAGGGCGGTTATGTCCAGTCAAGCAAACCGTAACATTAATAAAGAAGGTTTGATGAGCTCATTGTCTGTATTCATGACACCAGTCTAATTCTGTATGGAATGTTACCGGGCTTTATGCAGCTCGATCATCCAGGGTTTCATTAGACACAATACGCAATGAAGAGAACAGTATGGGAATTTGAACATACATAGGCTTTGGCAACAATGAATAGGTTGTTATTTTGAAGAATTTGGAGAAAACAGAAATAGATAGGCAGGAAAGCAGGCAGACTGGCAGGCGCTCGCGCACGCACACACACGCTCACTCGCACACACTCACACACACAAGAGTGCGTGCAAGCACACAGACTTAGGTACACGCGCAGCCAGACAGACAGAAGGAACGAACTTTATTTTCAAGGGTCACAAATTGGGCAAGCAGGCTTGTCTAACATTCTGCCCTTCCTGCCCACTCCTTGCATACAGTTATTCATTCGTACAGCATTTTATCGGTAATAATAAAAAAAATGTTCACAGACAGACAGACAGACAGACAGACAGACAGACAGACAGACAGACAGACAGACAGACAGACAGACAGACAGACAGACAGACAGACAGACAGACAGACAGACAGACAGACAGACAGACAGACAGACAGACAGACAGACAGACAGACAGACAGACAGACAGACAGACAGACAGACAGACAGACAGACAGACAGACAGACAGACAGACAGACAGATAGATAGATAGATAGATAGATAGATAGATAGATAGATAGATAGATAGATAGATAGATAGATAGATAGATAGATAGATAGATAGATAGATAGATAGATAGATAGATAGATAGATAGATAGATAGATAGATAGATAGATAGATAGATAGATAGATAGATAGAATAGTATAGGTATATATATCGAAAGAAGAAAAGAAAAAAGAGACAAGAAGATAATTCTCAGCGCTTTAAAAAAAAAAACGTGTTTGGCAGACACATAATGGCAGGAATAATAAGATTTGACAATGAAAAATGGATTCCGAAGCGCGCATTCTGGTAATATTGATAATTTAATGTACATGCAGGAAAACACACGTCGGCGAGCGACGGCTGCTGTGGTCGACACTTCTATGGTAATCTATGGTAATGGAAAGATAAGCCAAGAAGATATCAACTGTCCGCATGCATATGCCCTCTTGGGAAATAGTAGTGCTTAACACACGATGTACATATCCTTCTTATTACTATGATTATCCGCTCGCCGCGGATCGGAAGGACGTGGGTTCGCTCCCTGGCAGAGCCAGACTTTTTAAAAAAATGACCTTGGCTCCTAGGTCGACCCAGCCTCGAGTGGGTACCGGGTGCAGTCCCGGAAAGTAGAGGCGGCCGGCAGGATGCTGACCACATCACCCATCTTGTGCCGACTGGTCTATAAAAATATAGGTTTAGCCCTATATGCCCTATACACCGAAAGGCGTGGAAAAGAATAAAGTAACAACTACGTGGCACTGAAAGAGTAAAGTAACAACTCTACGACACAGGCATGAGTAAAGTAACAACTCTATGACACAGAAAGAGTAAAGTAACAACTCTATGACACAGGAAGAGTAAAGTAACAACTCTATGACACAGGAAGAGTAAAGTAACAACTATATGACACAGGAAGACTAAAGTAACAACTCTATGACACAGAAAGAGTAAAGTAACAACTCTATGACACAGGAAGAGTAAAGTAACAACTCTATGACACAGAAAGAGTAAAGTAACAACTCTATGACACAGGAAGAGTAAAGTAACAACTCTATGACACAGAAAGAGTAAAGTAACAACTCTATGACACAGGAAGAGTAAAGTAACAGCTCTATGACACAGAAAGAGTAAAGTAACAACTCTATGACACAGGAAGAGTAAAGTAACAACCTCTATGACACAGGAAGACTAAAGTAACAACTCAATGACACAGAACGAGTAAAGTAACAACTCTATGACACAGGAAGAGTAAAGTAACAACTCTATGACACAGGAAGACTAAACTAACAACTCTGTGACACAGAAAGAGTAAAGTAACAACTCTATGACACAGGAAGAGTAAAGTAACAACTCTATGACACAGAAAGAGTAAAGTAACAACTTTATGACACAGGAAGAGTAAAGTAACAACTCTATGACACAGGAAGACTAAAGTAACAACTCTATGACACAGAAAGAGTAAAGTAACAACTCTATGACACAGAAAGAGTAAAATAACAACTTTATGACACAGGAAGAGTAAAGTACCAACTCTATGATACAGGAAGAGTAAAGTAAGAACTCTTTGACACAGGAAGACTAAAGTAACAACTCTGTGACACAGAAAGAGCAAAATAACAACTCTATGACACAGGAAGAGTAAAGTAACAACTTTACGACACAGGAAGAGTAAAGTAACAACTCTATGACACAGGAAGACTAAAGTAACAACTCTATGACACAAAAAGAGTAAAGTAACAACTCTATGACACATAAAGAGTAAAGTAACAACTATTTGACACAGGAAGAGTAAAGTAACAACTCTATGACACAGGAAGAGTTAAGTAACAACTCTATGACACAGGAAGACTAAAGTAAAGTAACAAGTAATTGAAACAGAAAAAGTAAAGTTACAAGTATGTAACGAAAAATGCAACACCAAGTGACACAGAAAATATAAATTAACAACTCTTTGACAAAGAAAGAATGAAGTAACAATACTGTTACAATGAAAAAGTAAAATAGCAACAATGTGAAACAGGAAGGAAAAAATAACAGAACAGAGAGATTGTACTTAAACGTTCAGTGCGATATCTTTCGTTGTGAATTTAAATAATAAAGACGTAAAATATTGCAGAATTGGTAAAAGTAACGTTGATCTACCCACGCCCCGCCCATATACACACTAGCTCACTTCTGATTGGTAGTTCCTGAACCTGTCACATTGGCACAAGGTTACGAGGGTGTTCTGCAATGCCGTTGATATCGAGTGTTGTATATTTCAGCACGCCAGCGCTTCTAACACTCCAAAAACATGGAAAAACTGGTCCTAACACAACTCCCCTAGAGAGTGTTGCAACCTATGTCACGGACATTCTCTTTCTCGGAATGCAAGACATCACAGAAAGCAAACAACAGAGCAGGAAACACCTGTAACCTTCAGGAAAGTCGACCAGCCCAACACACTTGTAAATGAAAAGGGACTTATTCTATTTGGGGAGATTAGCGTGAACCTTACCGCAAAATTTATTGATTGAAATTCGTTTCTGTGTTTTTCATCAAGTACATACATCAGAAATTACATTCACATAAGGAAAACACAAGAGAATAAACCATGTCTGCTATTTCGAATTGTGTATGTCAGTTTTGTATGATTTTTGCGTGTGTTGCTTTTAATTAGTACAGACCAGTGGTTCTCAAACTGTTTAGCTTACAGCCTCCTCTTTAATAGGGAGCAGCCGTGGTGTTACGGCTAGACTCACGGCTGCAGATTCGAAGGTAATGGATTCAGGCCCTGACACCGCCAGACCTTTTTTAAAAAATGGCCTTGCCTCCCAGTCCAACCTTGGGAGAGAGAGAGAGAGAGAGAGAGAGAGAGAGAGAGAGAGAGAGAGAGAGAGAGAGAGAGAGAGAGAGAGAGAGAGAGAGAGAGGGTGGACAAGGTCTGATGATTTTAGGGTCTCTTGAATAGTGCTGTTGTCATGGATTGTGCAGATAGCCATATCATCTGAAAACTAAGTAGGGATTAGCAAACTGCATGTATAACTTCTCCATTCCCACGTCTGCTATTTCTAAACTCTCTCTCTAGTTATCCATTTTCTACTGGGTCAATCCTCCTAAGTCGTTTGAACATAAGGCTCCTGGCATCCTTCGTTTTGCCTTCTCCAAGCAATTAAGGTAAAGTCGGGAGATGTGAACCAGCGTCATTGCACGCGGTTATAAACCATAAGTGCTCTGCCACCAGTACGGACAGCTGATAAGAATTGTCCGCCTGTGTCGCCGTTCGCAGGTAACTCTGTAGCTAAACCGACGTTCCTCCATTTACCCCAGAGTGTCAACTCTGGTGCCTATTTCCTAGAGGCTGGGTGAAACCCGGGAGCAGCCCGGTTTCGAACACCGACCGTGTCGCAGCTGGATTTGAAAGCCAGCCTCTTATCGACTGAGCTAACGCGGTCCCTTCCAAGCAATAAATACAAAGTACTGTTATCAGCGTGGACTCTCTGGGGAAAAGGAAAGCCATTTTTAAGATTTCGAAGACCGGAATGTTTCTTTCTGGTAGAAGATGTACAAGACATGGTGAATGATCGCCTCGAGGGCCAGTAGACATCCCATGGGTAGAAGTACCAGTAGAAGATCGATGGAGGATTTCTGTGTCTCTCAGCTGGGTTGTTAGTTTGGGTGAAGGTCAATTGGTTCGAATTGGCGGACAATTGTAAGTGAAAAAAAAAAAAAAAAAACACGTTAGTTGCACAACCAACCCCGGCATATTGTGGTTTGTGTGTGTGTGTTTTTTTTTTTCATCGGCAAATTTTACGTTTATTGGTTTGTCACTGCCAACTAACGGTCAGCTCTACCACTGTCGAAACCAACGCAAAACAAATCGCCCGCAACTGGGATCGAACCCGACACTCCAGCATTACGAAGCACGTTCGCAACGCCTTGGCCACAGACGCCGACGTCATACGTTTAGGGATCATTTATAAAGGTGAAAGTAAAGGCTGCTTTAAAATGCCATATTCGTACCAACTTTCAATGTTAGACATGCACAATTCTAGACAAACATAAACGCACAGTTACAATACATAAGTAAGTAGAAGAGTATAGGACCCTTTCCCATGCCTTAAGGCGTATAGGGCACATAGGGCTAGTTATATTTGTTTAGACCAATCAGCGCAAGATGGATGATGTGGTCAGCATTATGCCGGCCGCCTTTACTTCCCGGGACTGCACCCGGTACCCACTCAAGGCTAGGTCGACCTGGGAGCCAAGGTCATTATTGAAAATAGTCTGGCTCCGCCAGGGAGCGAACCCACGACCTTCCGATACGCGGCGATCGTCTAGTCGCTCGGCCACGGTGACTCCGACAACACATAGCTCGGGATGAAAAATAAACGTGGCGGGAAAAAAGAAGAAAACAATCACCAATAAAGAAATAATAACAATGGTAGGCACAGTACTGTGAATGATTTACTACAACATCACAGGATAAAATGATTTGGTCATTTGGTTTGAAGGGAACAAAATCAGCCAGCAGCTAGAGCGTACTCCATGAGAGCAGGAGGTTACAAGGCAAGAGGCTGCCCAAGAAATATATGGGTAGAGGGAGTGAAAGACACACTACAGAAAAGCGTAATGACACACACACAAAGAAGCTACACAACTAGCACAAGAGAGGAAACCACATAGAACTCCTCTCTGCGTCGCTTTGCAGTAGAACATAAGACGAAGTTGTTTCTTATGTACGGAGTTGAGGGGGAGGGAGGGTGAGAGGGTGGGGGTCTAAGTGGTCCCCAGGCATGACGTCCGCCTAGAGTGCTGGAGGTCCCGTGTCCCGGCTCTGGTGAAGGCTAAGACATTTTTTTCCTCTTGTTTCTCGGCAGTAAGATCGGACGCCCGTGTGTACTGTTGGCGCTGTAAAAATATCTTTTGGCAGTTAGAAACTGAAAAAAAAGTAACTTAACGGAGCTGCCAGGGCAAAATTTGAAGTAAAAACTCTACCCAGAGTATTTCAGGATCCTCCCCGGTGAACGGAGTTCGTGCATTGCGCTGAGACTCTTCAGACTCAATGAGTTAGTAGAACGGATCACTTATGGGTTACCGCCCTTCGCCAGATGTTGATCCGTTGTTTAAAACCTTAAAACCTGAAAAACAAGCCAACCAAGCCTCACAGATATGGTTTTGGAGAAAAATCCGTACAATTTCCTTCTTCTTCTCCTTTTTCTTCTTCTCTTCCACCTTGTACCTCACCGAAGTGTCGGGGAGAGATGTGATGTTCGTTGATGAGCTCTGTCAAGAGCACTATTAGGACTGATGTTCATTTCTTTAAGGCTGTTCTTAATGCCATCACTCCATCTTTCACGAGGTCTTCCGCTCTGTCTATACCCGTTGTAACGTTTTAGTGTGACTCGCTGTGGCGGATATTACCAGGGCATTCTTGTTAGGTGTCCAAACCACTTTATTGTGTTGTTCTTTGATGACCATGTAAGACTGGCTTTATTCCTAGCATTCGTCTGATTTTATGATTTCGTATTCTACAATTCCTTGGACAGCCAAAAAGAGCAACCCAGATGTGTGAAAATAGGCGAGGGCGCGTAGACAATTTATCACATACAGAAAGAGATGGTCATCATGTTTTGGTTATCTTGTGCAAATAAAGACAATGGAAACATGTGGAAAGATGTGTGGGAAAAGAGACGAAGGAAGACAATAGGAGAAAATTCTTGGCAGCCTTTTGTGGTGACATGGGGGGGGGGGGGGGGGGGGGGGGGGTCAACACGTGAACTCATGGTACATCATGTAGCTGAAGATTGCTGGCTGTGGACTGCCATATTCGCCCACGCCAGTCGGCAAAGTAATTAAAAAGGTTAGTTGCTTATCCTTTATAGGACGTTGCAGAACCAACCCCAACAGCCCCTGGTTGTTGTGTGGTTTTTCTAGGTAAATTTACGTCCAGTAGTTTGCCATTGCTTCTGCACGGTCGGCTTTCTTGATACCACTGTCCAAACCAACGCAAGGCGCATTGCCCGCAATTGGGATCGAACCCGGTATCCCAGCATTACGAAGCGTTCTCATCGACTTAGCCACAGATGACGAATCCCTGACACTAACACGATTGCGTGACATGAGAGTTAAGCATGGCGAAGCACGTCTTTGCCGTCTTCGAGGCTGAGAAAGGAGACAATATAACCAGCTTCTCATGGGTACAATTAGGAGAAGTACTTTGGAGTGGCTACTGCTTCAGAGGACTGCGAACGCATGGGTATGCCCAATGTGCAGTGACGCGATTGTGATAACAAAACATAAAATAACATCTTGTAGGGAGTCGGCATTCCAAAACCCAAGTTCAAGGTGTCTCCTTCGTGCCAAAGAACTGCATAGCTGTTGGGTGAACAGTCGTTGTAGGGGCGACGCCTGCTGGTGGATGTAATGTCCTAAGCCCCTTTCCCAGCTAATAGTGAGGGTACTGCTGGGGTGACCATTTATTAACCCTCACATAATGCTTCAGGTCAAAATGGACGCTAGGCACAGCCATTTGTTTTTTGTTTTTTAGTCGTGGCAAATTTTGTGTGTGTGTGTGCTTCTGCCAGGCGGTGGCCGTTGCATTTTTGCTCCATTTGTAGACTGGAAGGATATAGTTTCGTCGCCCAGCTTCTGAGTTGAGTGCATGGCATGACACTGTGAGCTACGTGTTTTTTTCGTTGGCACAGGAGCGGAGCAACCAAGGGTGACCCGTCTGCTATGAAGCTGAAACTAGGATTACCAGATTAGGCACAGAGCCAACAGCAAGGTACTTAACTCTTTGAGTCCCATGGGGTTTAGCATCACAGGCCCAAGGGGCAGTCAAGAGAGATGTAAAATCGGCGCTTCTTGCGTTCATTGGGCTTCTAGGTAGGAATCTATGAACGTGTGATGCGTTCCTTGGGACTCAAAGAGTTAATGATGTTAAATAAACAGGCACTATTGGGGTCTGAGGTTTAGAGCAACGGATCAACATCATAGCACACGGGTAGTATCCATAAGCGCTCCGTTCTACTTCTAACTCAATCCTGTGTCTGAAGAATCTCAGCACAGTGCACGAACTCTGTTGTACCGGCGAGAATCCTAAATAGTGTGGGTAAATTTTTAACTCTAAATTTTGCCCAGGGCAGCGCCGTTAGCCTACTCTTTTCGATTTCCAACTACCAAGGGATTTTTTACGTCCGCAACAATGCACACGGGCGTCCGATCTCACTACCCAGAGACCAGGGGAATTACTAGAAGTCAAGTCCACGTGAAAAATCCCAGCCCTTACCGGGATTTAAACCGGGAAACCTTTAGCACTCGAGGCGGGCACTATGCCTCGACACCACGCTGTCCCATCAAACAAGCACTATAAAACAACATATAGCCTGTGAATCTTCTTTTTTTTTTTTAAAAAAGGTCAAGATTTTAGAAAACAAAAATACCTAAGTAAAAATCACTGTGTTAGGACGGGCAGTGTAAGGCCACAATTATAGGGCTCGCCGTTCCCCCATCAAGCCACTCCCCTCTCGCCCATCTCCTTTTCCCGCGCCTTGTCCATAGGGCTTCTGTTGTGTTTGCCCCATCGATTTCGAGGGAATTTAGGCAGGCATATTTCCGATAATATAAGAAGATCTATATTTATGTTCACACAGACTTCTTGGCATGTCTGTCTTCTCTCCCGTGAGAAAATAAACATTACTTGTCAGCTCTAGATGAATATGTGGTTCAGTGTTAGAATACTGGCCAGTGAGCTGGGTGGGTATTCGGGTTACTGGGTACGTTACTTCAATAAACTCAAGCAGGCGTTACATTGGTGACAATATTTGACGGATGCTGGAAAGTTGTGTTTTTGTGTGAGCGTGTGTGAGTGAGTGTGCGTTCGAGTATGTGTCTGTGAGTTTGTGTGTGTGGTGTGTGTGTTCGTGTGTGAGTCAGTGAGTGCGTGTGAGTGTATGTGTGTGTGAGGGTGTATATGTCTGTGGTGTGTGTGTGATTATGAGTGAGTGTGCGTGTATGTGTGTGTATGAGTGTGCGTGTATGTGTGTGTGCGTGCGTGTATGTGAGGCGAGTAAGCGTGTGTGTGGTGTGGTGTGTATGTGGTTAGTGTGTGTGTGTTGCCCACTGGCTCGCCGGTAGACGACTTCGACAGTATTTGGGTCTGTCTCGTTTAATCGAATCAACACTGCATGAGTCCATTTCAGGGATCTTGGTTGCATGCAGTCATTAGCCATATTATAGTGCGCACATAAACCTAGTCATAATTGTAACCTAAAGCTCCCCCTTCGGGAAGGCTGGTTGAAAAAGACGAAATTTCCCCAGCAGACCACATATCATGATGACGAGAATACTGAAAATAATTACAATAATTATTTATTATATTAACAAGGATAATAACAACGACACGGATGATGATCATGGAGAGGGTGACATCGGTGGGCGATGAGAACGATGTTAATGACAATATTAATTATAATGTATTAAAATGATGATGAAAACGATAATGATGATGATGTTTTTGATAACGACATGACAATAAAAATTATTATGATGATGACGACGAGGAGGAAGATGACAACGATAATGATGATGAGGTTGATGAGAACAACTAAAATGATGATGGCAATGATGATAATAGTGACGAAATAGTGATGAATATAACAATGATGATCATAGCAATGATGATGATGATGAGAATGATAACGATGCTGATGAAAAATGATAATAATGCCGACAACGATGATGATAATGACAACAATGACAACGAGGATAATAATGTTGATAAAAATACGACAACGAACACGATGACTGTAGTCCACCATTTCACCCCCAAAAATGTACAGTACAATTCTAGAAAGTTCTATAATCATTGCAGAAATCCGTTCTCTTTCTCCGGTGCTGACACAATTTTCTCCTTCCAAATTTTTCTGCTTAATTCGCGATTGCATTCTACTGGATCAGGTTTTTTTATACTCATGAAATCTCCAAGGTGTCTCCTGGCAGTTCTATAACTGAGACAAGTATTGAGTCGACATTAGCAAGACTCTGAAGATGGTTAATATAAGTCGACAATTTCATTTTTGTAGAAAATTTGCGTCGGTTTGACTTTTCTGTCTGTTTTTTTTTTCCTTTCGTTCGTTCTGTCTTTCTGTCTCTTTCTTTCTTTCTGTCTCTTTCTTTCTTTCTGTCTCTTTCTTTCTTTCTGTCTCTTTCTTTCTGTCTCTTTCTTTCTGTCTTTCTTTCTTTCTTTCTTTCTGTCTTTCTGTCTTTCTTTCTGTCTGTCTTTCTTTCTTTCTTTCTGTCTCTTTCTTTCTTTCTTTCTTTCTTTCTTTCTTTCTTTCTTTCTTTCTTTCTTTCTTTCTTTCTTTCTTTCTTTCTTTCTTTCTTTCTGTCTCTTTCTTTCTTTCTATCTCTTTCTTTTTTTCTATCTCTTTCTTTCTGTCTTTCTTTCTTTCTGTCTTTCTGTCTTTCTTTCTGTCTGTCTTTCTTTCTGTCATTCTTTCGTGCACCGATTTGTTCGTGACTGGAGGCTCTCTATCCCGAGTTACCACTATACTATATGTTGCTAGACCTATGCTTGTGTAGGCCAGTGTGCCCTCGATGACTAATATGGTCAACATTACGCCTGCCTCCTCTACTTTCCAAGACATTACCAGCTACCCACTTCAGGCTGGGGCGACTTGGAATCCAAAGTGAATACTCATCAGTAAAAAGTCGCTGTTGAGGTTGCGTTGAACCATGGACCTTCTGGCTGACAGGTGAACCACCTGCCACTAAGCTACATTGATTCATTGTTTGAATATGTTGGGTTTCTACTCTTTTTGTAGAAGATCATACGTTTGTAGGGCTCTAAACATTGTTTTTCTGTTGTAAATTAAGATTAAAGGGTCAGAAACAGTACACTGCGGAAAGACTGCATGAAAACAAAGTGGTAGAACATATTCCTAAATAACATTACATATATTTTTGAGGCGAATCTGATCAAAATCAAAGGATAAAAAAAGAACCCAGTTTTTTTTAATATGATGCCATTTGCCTGTCTTTTGGCATGTAGTTAAGAAACGTGCCTGCAGAATTATTTACCTCGCAATGAGTAAACTCTTTGATGGATGTATCAATAAAACTGAACGTGTTTGCTGTAGTTAAACAAAAAGACCAGGTCATAAATTTGAAGTTTCCATGTTAGTCACGTGGCTGTTCCTGAATTTCCGATGGAGAGATACGCAGCCTAATTTCACAATGTGATTTATGTATTTGAGAGTAAAGGTTCATTTTACGCTTCATTATTTTTCTACGCATTCGGAGCGGAGACTACCTGTAGCGATTTTCTGAAGCATGTTCATTGAGTGAAACAATTACCGCATGTGTGGCCGCTTGTTCTGCTACCCATGCGAGTGCTCTATGGTCATGCTTGACGTAGTCGTCTGGTAAGCGCCGCTACCTCTTTTATTCCCCCCCCCCCATCCTTTGTGCTGTGTATGCCCATGCTGATCTTGTCCCGCGCTTCATTGACCCATCTGTGTAAATGACGACGTCTTCTGGGTGTGAATGCTGATCAATCAGTGCCCTCCTAATCTCGGCGTCTACGGTGTCAGGTATCTGATTCCTGCAGTACCTCCCCAGTGTTATGACAACCCCAGACAAGTCTTGCATGTCTACTGGTGTCTCCGTCTATTCTCTTCCATGACTGATCTCGTCTAGGGCACATAGTTGCTGGATATTTTCTGCCTCGGCCATCCAGGACGAATCTTTTTTGAGACGCGTCCCTTTTATATTATCGATAGCGTTGTGCAGTGGGTGGTTGATGTCTGCTGGTATTCTCATGCACGCTTTCACCTGTGCCACTCTATGTCTGGTAGCCATAGTCGGCAAACTCAGCACACACCGCATAACATGGCACGAGGTGTCTTTTGTGCCACCGAGTATGAGTCTCTTGGCCGCATTTTGTACCCGGTCGAGTCTTACTAGCTGATTTCTGTCGACAGTGAGGAGACCCATGTGGTCAGCATCACGCCGGCCGCCTTTACATCCCAGGACTGTACCTTGTACCCACTCATCCGATCCACAGCCGAGCGTCTAGCCGCTATACCACTTCGGCTCACACTTAGCGAGTGTATATTTCTTAGATATTTAAATATCTGAATATTTAGATTCAATAAAACGTAATAACCTACTTATCGAATTCACCATCCAGCAACTTGGTACTACGATCTTCACAAAAAAATGATAATTCTTCCGTATCTTGTAAAACCATTTCAATGGATGAAAGTTTTCATGCCGCCATTCAATTTGAATATTCAGTAGGTAACAAAATAACCTTGGGGAATATCGAAATATTCTAAGAAGTATTCTTCAAGTCCCCTAACTTTATTGGCGCCATTTGGGCTGGCCAGATAGGTTTCAGGCGTACATTTCTGCGAGAGATTTCTTTGACAGAAGTGCCCATTTGAAAAGAATAAATTGACTGAGAATGTGACAGGCTCTCATAGTAAAGCGCCTTGCCCGTTTTCTTGCCTCTATTATTGCTAACTTATTTGTTACACAAAAATTCGGTTAGTACGTTTGTATGAGTTGAGTTGAGTCAAGAATTGACATCACAGCACTCGGGGCATTACCATGCATGCTCCGCACTCATCTTCAGCAGCCAGCGCAGAGTTCCAATACTGATGGTACTGATCACAATCTGGTTATATGTCCGTCTTGCCTTTCCTCTGAGTGTAGTGAGCCGGTCAGACCCTGTGGTTACAGCGAGGTACCTCATTCTTTCCAGGCCATAATATTTCTTCTTTCTCTACTGATTCCGTTGCTTGTTCCCCAAAGGGCCTTGACCACATCTGCATTGTCATGTATAAATTCACCACCCAGTGGTGCGGATCTGGCCAATCTGTCTGCCTGTTCATTACCCCCTACGCCGGCATCGCCTAGAGAAAAGATCTAAAGTATGCTCACCACTCGTGACCTTTCCAGTGATGCTTGCCACTCTGCTCGAAGCATCCCTGTCTTCACCTTTTTCAGCATGCTTTCAGAGTCTGTTACCAGTACTTTTATATGTGATCAAATTATTGAGCCACAAGTGGAACATAGAAACAGTCTTATCATCGCTTCCTGTCTGTTGTCCTACTGCTTATGTCGTAGAGTATCACAGAAATGAGTTAGACATAGTTTCCTTTCTGTCTTTTTGCTAGCTGCATAGCATGTATTATTGTCTTATAGCTTTTCTGTAGTCTCTCTTTCACTCCCTCCACACATCTCTTTCTTGGTCGACCTCTTGCCTTACATTCTACTGTTCCCATGTAGCACGCTCTAGGTGGTAGCTTATTTCGTTTAATGCTGACCAGATGACCGAACCATTTGACTTTGATATTCTATGAAATCATTCACCGACATTGTGCTACTGTTGTTCTTAGTTCGTCATTTGTGACACTGCTTCCTTTTGTTTATTCGCCTCATTTCTTATCAATCTCACTCACATATTGTAGTTTTACTTCATTTCTTATCAATCTCATCTCACATGTTGTAGTTTTACTTCATTTATTATCAATCTCATCTCACAGGTTGTAGTTTTACTTCAATTCTTAACAATCTCATCTCACATGTTGTAGTTTTACTTCATTTATTATCAATCTCATCTCACATGTTGTAGTTTTACTTCAATTCCTATCAATCTCATCACATATTGTAGTTTTACTTCCTTTCTCATCAATTTCATCTCACATATTGTAGTTTCATTTCATTTATTATCAATCTGATCTCACATGTTGTAGTTTTACTTTATTTATTATCAATCTTATCTCACATATTGTAGTTTCACTTCATTTATTATCAATCTCATCTCACATATTGTAGTTTTACTTCATTTATTATCAATCTCATCTCACATGTTGTAGTTTTACTTTATTTATTATCAATCTTATCTCACAAATTGTAGTTTCACTTCATTTATTATCAATCTCATCTCACATGTTGTAGTTTTACTTCATTTATTATCAATCTCATCTCACGTGTTGTAGTTTTACTTCATTTATTATCAATCTCATCTCACTTGTTGTAGTTTTACTTTATTTCTTATCAATCTCATCTAACATGTTGTAGTTTTACTTCATTTATTATCAATCTCATCTCACATGTAGTTTCATTTAATTTATTATTAATCTCATACCACATGTTGTAGTTTTACTTCATTTCTTATCAATCTCATCTCACATGTTGTAGTTTCATTTAATTTATTATCAATCTCATCTCACATGTTGTAGTTTTACTTTATTTCTTATCAATCTCATCAAACATGTTGTAGTTTTACTTCATTTATTATCAATCTTATCTCCCATTTTTGTAATTTTCCTATCAGGTTTTTCAAAGACTTTCCATGTCTGACACTGATAGCACAAGGTTGGTACGAATAGCGGTTTTATAGAAATGGGACGTCGCAGGTCGACCCAGCCTAAAATGGGTACCAGGATGGGCTGTCCTGGGAAAGTAAAGACAGCCGGCGTAATGCTGACCACATTACCCGCAGAGTGCTGATGGTCTGTAAAAATATAGGACGCTCTGCCCATATGCCCGATGCGCCGAAAGGCGTGAAAAGGGAACTTTACTTACTTTACTTACTCAGAAGTTTATAAAAGGCGCTGAGAAAGGAAAGAGTGCATGAGCAGATTAAAAAAAAAGCAAATTTGGATTTGTATCTAGTTGGATATCTAGATTTTGCGATATAGGTAGGTGAGTATGTCAAACGTTTGAACAAAAGAATAAACGAACAAACACACTTTATTTTCAAAGTGTTAAGAAATGGGCACGCAGACCTGTCTTAAATCCGCCATTTTGGCATCACTACTTTCATAACTTCCTTCATTCTTACAAAATTTAATAGTCAATAATAATTGTAGTAGTAGTATTAGTAGTAGTAGTAGCAGCAGCTGTAGTATTAGTAGTAGTAATAGAAGTAGTAGCAGCAGCAGCAGCTGAAGCAGCAGCAGTAGCAGCAGCAGTAGCAGCAGCAGTAGCAGTAGTAGCAGCAGCAGTAGTAGTTGTTATAGTGGTAGTAATGCAACTATATCAGTAACATCTATATTTTAGAACAATTACTTGAAGTTGTTCTATTTATGCCTACCTTTCTAAACAATATTAATACCAAGTACATAATGTCTCACAAAAAATAAATTCAGTGAAATGACACAATATTGTTAAAATACTATTATCTTTCTAGGGGACGTGTAGCCTGTTTTCAAAAAATGTTCAACGTGTTTTCGACTGTGAGTACATATTTAGGTAGGTCAGCAGGAGGCTGGAAAATAGTCAGGTAGTTTAGTTAATATGTAGATAGCGATCTACTCACCGGTATGTCACAGTGTGTACATTTTAAAGAGGGAATAGAAGAAGAAGAGAAGATATAAAAGTAGAGAGAGACAGATGAGAAGAAATAATAGTTAAAGGATGTATAAGAGGACAATAGGTTCTCCTGTGTGGAGAGTGTAGTAATGAGTCTACACCCCAAACGATCAGGTAATAGTCAGTGGAGGTCTTGTGGAAGAGAGAGTAATATAGTAGAGTGGTTGTGGTATAAAGACTATAGCAACGAACAATAATAGTACCACTCCTATACTCAACAAACTAACGATTAAATAAAAGAATAACAACTAACAATCATGTTTATTAGGAAACAGAATTACAAAGTCGTCTATCTCATGTTACACAACTAACAGATGTTATATTATGTTATAAACAGAACGTCCTCACACTACAAAACTCAGCAACTGACTGCAGAATCTACTCTACTCAACGATAAACTAGCAAGTGACGACTAGAATCTCCTTTCTTGCTCTACAAATATTAAGCCAAATAAGGCCTACAGTCTAGCCATCTACTCTAATGCCAAATACCGACTACCATCTAACCATACAGCTGATTGCAGTCCAAAGACCAGCAAACCTATAGCCAAATACCGACTACCATCTAGCCATACTGCTGATTGCAGTCTAGATAGTATCTACCTATAGCCAACCCCGCACAAACATGACAGAAACTGCCATGTCACATAACATGAAGCAATATTTCGTGCATTATCTGGCAAGTCACACAACAGAATTATGGACTTAGCTCCATCGTATCGACATCATCGGAATGTCCACAGCATCCTTCGTTGGCGGAGATCTCAGCGCAAGTGTCTCCCTGGCTACTTGCTGGTAGTGTATATCCCCTGACGCTACTTGGTTCTTCCTCTCTCCTTTGTGCCTGAGTTCATTGTCCTTTCTCTATCCCGCTAAAGATGGTTTTCCAAGCCACTTTGCATAATTGGACGGACAAACCCCAGGAAATCGTGTGTCGTTGCCTTTGTTCGTTGCCCTGCTTTTGTTAATTTATGAGTATATTGGCCTACAATAGTTCCTGCTTGGCCCCGCACCTACGCCTAAAGTCAATACCCTCAGGGTTGTTATACTATGTAGCGACCTTCTTTATCTCAAGCGACTCTATACCTCCTTATTCCTCCGTGAGTTTCTTTCCTTCTATTTCCTTCTTGTAATAAACGTGACTGTAATCAGTACTGTCACAGGTAGACTGAAAGGCAAGAAGACAGAAATAGAAACAGACAGACAGGCAAACAGAAAGTTACATGCGGATACACATAGAGACAGTAGGACAGACAGGCGGGTGGGCGAGCAAATAGAAGGGCAGACGTAAGCATGGATGGGTGGATGGATGCATGCACGGACCGACAGACTGAGGGACCGACGGAGGGACCGACAGACTGAGGGACCGACGGAGGGACCGACAGACTGAGGGACCGACGGAGGGACCGACAGACCGACGGATCGAAGGACGGACCGACCGACGGACCGACGGACCGACGGACCGACCGACCGACCGACCGGCAGGCAGACAGGCAGGCAGGCAGGCAGGCAGACAGACAGACAGTCAGACAGTCAGTCAGTCAGACAGACAGACAGACAGACAGACAGACAGACAGACAGACAGACAGACAGACAGACAGACGGTTAAGCAGTTAGGTAGATAGGTGATCTAATATACTGTCCTTTCTCACTAGTTCTCTGGTGAATCAAAATGAAATAACACTTTAATCTGGCATATGTGACGTAAAAGATGACAAAGGTAGATTACGCGAGAGTGGTTACTTAACCCGTGGAAAACTTTCACTGCAAAAACCGACCATGCATGAAACAATCTTCAAAGCCAAGAATTGAGCTAGCGGCGTATGTTTCATGCCAAGATAACAAGTAGAATGATGATAATCATAGTATATCATTAGATGAAATAGTCGTCGACGTGTCGCGGCTAAACGCCCTGCTTGTCCGAAGGGTTTCCAGTGAAATGTGACTAAAAGGCTTGACGAAACCCGGAAGCAGGAAAACGTCCACAAAACAGCACAAAACAATGTTTCGGCCGATGGCCTTTCTCTCGAACAAGCAATGAACTACACAACGGTAACAAAGAGGAGAGTATTCAAATTCTTTAAGTGGTGACGTGAGCAACTTGAACAAAAAAAAATTTGATGTGTAGTAAATAAAATAAACTAAAAAAAACAAAGCTAAAAAAAAAAGAACAGAATAAAAAGTACTGTTGTTAATATATAATATAATAGTAGGAACAAAAGAGTAATAGAAATACAAATTTTAATGACACATAAATGGTACTAATAAGAGACAGAGTAAAGTGATAATTTAAAGAGAAAAATGAAAATGTGATAATGATAAAACTGTTTAGATGAAGGTATGTTGGATAGTAATGCCACCTGGACTAAGAACACCCAGGCTGTGGATGAGGCGATTTTCCAGGCGCGTGGTGAGGCGCGTGGTATGATCAAAAAACAAGAGTTGAATGCTGTGACAGATATATCATCTTTACCTCTGTGGTCAGAGCTGTTAAAATGGAGAGGGGCTGGTGTAAGTGTCTTGTTCTCAGAATCGGAGAGGTATTCCCGGAAACTATCAGCTAGCTTCCTGCCAGTTTTCCCTGTGTATGCCTTGTTGCATCTTCTGTAGATTATGGCATAAATTACGTTGCGGGATTGGCAAGCAAAAGCTTCTTTTATTTGGAGAGAACCATTAGAGAAAATGAACGATAAGGTCTGGACAACGAAAGACATGTCTTGCGCGTGTTGAGGTAGACTTCCGTAGTCCCAAAAGGAAGTGCTGTGTGGATCGGTGGGAGTCGGCTTCTGACAAGTATGTCTTTAAAGTTGCGTTCTCGTCTGTAAACTAATCTTCTCAGTAAAGATCATCTTCGTGTCCGGATCAGAGCAGAGGATGTTCAAATGGTGTAAGACTATTTTGGAAGCAACCACATTGTTAGGGTAAAAAGTTCAAAATCAATTTGGGCCCATCGCTGGTAGAATTACGTTTGTAAGGGAAAGCATCTCTCCTGATTTGATTTGTTTTTGATTTGATTCAAGAACCGACATCACAGCACTCGGGGCATTCCCATAAGCGCTCCGTCTCCATCTTCAGCAGCCAGCGAAGTGTTCCTATACTTATGGTGCCAGTGGCATTCTGATTAAACGTCCATCTTGCCTTTCCTCTGAGCCTCGATCATCTGCCAGAACCTGTCGTCACTCCACCCTGCATCAGTCTCACCAGACTGTGGTGATGCATCTGCACCTCCGAGCTGTACACGCTCTCCCACAAGGCACTAACCCCGTAGCATCTCTTCTAGTGATTGTTTAAACTTTGATTCTGCCTTGTCTGTCTGACAGTCTGTCTGTCTCTCAATTTCATCTCTGTGTGTATATCTATGTCGGGTTTCTCCCCCTCCCCTCTCTCTCCATCTATCTATCAATCTATCTATCTCTTTGTATATTTTCTGTCTCTCTTAAACAATTCATTCATCTATCCAGCCGTCCAATTACCCATCTACTCACACAGTTATCCATCGGTTCATCCATCCATCCATCTTTATAACCTACCCATTCCACTCAATCAGAATATTAAAGAGCTCTCTAAGCGAGACAACTCACGCCATTGAACCAGTTACTCTTATGTGTTCATGCGCCTCGAGCTGTGGCTACATTGTGTATATTATATATTCTGGCCTAGTGGTTAGACAAACGGCATTCATTGATGTAAAATCAAAGGACCCTTTATGTATATGGGCCATAAAAGGCTAGATCTATATTTAATAGACCAATCGTCATTTGGTGGGTGATGTGGTCAGCATCATTCCGACTGCCTTTACTTCCCAGAACTTTGACTTGATACCCTCAAACGCGGGGTCAAAATGGGAGCCAGTGTCTATTTTTCCTGTCCTTTTTTTTTTCTTCAGAAACATATCTGATCTGTGGTGAACGAGACAGAGAAAGACAGCGCGAAACGATTCTTGACAGCCTTTTTTCATGACATGTATGCCTCAACACACGAACTCATACATGCTGGGGAAGATCGTAGATTATGGAGAAGCATGATCACCCACGCCAGCAGGCGAAGCATTATAGGACGATGATGATGATGTTGATGATGGTGATTACTATAATGTTGAGGATGTGAAGAAACACGCGCCAGTATCACAATTCTCAACGGGATGGTTCGTTTGAAAACTAGTATACATTCAAATCTAGAGATTGCATCAAATAGTGCGCCCATTGAAAGACAGGTGGAAAAAAACATTTAGTTATACATTTGATTCACATTTGTAGACTAAACAAGGTAATGTCTGCTTCAGATAGGATATAAAGATGTTCCGGATTTTATTTGCAGAATCCTAAAATCCTCACGGATGATGTGAACAAATTCGATACTATGTGAGTTTGTCATAGACAGACGGAAGATTGCAAATCGGCTTTTATATAGATGGATACAAGTTTCATCTTCATACAGATATGAAAGTTCTTTCGTTAAGTGAAGAAGTGTATGTCTGCTTTCTTCAGGTTTATGAGAAATGATAGTTCTGTCTTCAGGTTTATGAGATATGATAGTTCTGTCTTCAAGTTTATGAGATATGATAGTTCTGTCTTCAAGTTTATGAGATATGATAGTTCTGTCTTCAGGTTTATGAGATATGATAGTTCTGTCTTTAGGTTTATGAGATATGATAGTTCTGTCTTCAAGTTTATGAGATATGATAGTTCTGTCTTTAGGTTTATGAGATATGATAGTTCTGTCTTTAGGTTTATGAGATATGATAGTTCTGTCTTTAGGTTTATGAGATATGATAGTTCTGTCTTTAGGTTTATGAGATATGATAGGTCTGTCTTTAGGTTTATGAGATATGATAGTTCTGTCTTCAGGTTTATGAGAGATGATAGTTCAGTCTTCAGGTTTATGAGATATAATAGTTCTGTCTTTAGGTTTATGAGATATGATAGTTCTGTCTTCAGGTTTATGAGATATGATAGTTATGTCTTCAGGTTTATGAGATATGATAGTTCTGTCTTTAGGTTTATGAGATATGATAGTTCTGTCTTTAGGTTAATGAGATATGATAGTTCTGTCTTTAGGTTTATGAGATATGATAGTTCTGTCTTTAGGTTTATGAGATATGATAGTTCAGTCTTCAGGTTTATGAGATATAATAGTTCTGTCTTCAGGTTTATGAGATATGATAGTTCTGTCTTCAGGTTTATGAGATATAATAGTTCTGTCTTTAGGTTTATGAGATTTGATAGTTCTGTCTTTAGGTTTATGAGATATGATATTTCTGTCTTCAGGTTTATGAGATATGATAGTTCTGTCTTTAGGTTTATGAGATATGATAGTTCTGTCTTTAGGTTTATGAGATATGATAGTTCTGTCTTCAGGTTTATGAGATATGATAGTTCTGTCTTTAGGTTTATGAGATTTGATAGTTCTGTCTTTAGGTTTATGAGATATGATAGTTCTGACTTTAGGTTTATGAGATATGATTGTTCTGTCTTCAGGTTTATGAGATATGATAGTTCTGTCTTCAGGTTTATGAGATATGATAGTTCTGTCTTTAGGTTTATGAGATATGATAGTTCTGTCTTCGGGTTTATGAGATTTAATAGTTCTGTCTTCGGGTTTATGAGATATGATAGTTCTGTCTTCAGGTTTATGAGATATGATAGTTCTGTCTTCAGGTTTATGAGATATGATAGTTCTGTCTTTAGGTTTATGAGATATGATAGTTCTGTCTTTAGGTTTATGAGATATGATAGTTCTGTCTTCAGGTTTATGAGATATGATAGTGCTGTCTTCAGGTTTATGAGATATAATAGTTCAGTCTTCAGGTTTATGAGATATAATAGTTCAGTCTTCAGGTTTATGAGATATAATAGTTCAGTCTTCAGGTTTATGAGATTTGATAGTTCTGTCTTCAGACACATAAAATATGTCAGTTCTGTGTGCGCATTTGCCTCTGAGGCGATGGACCAACAGTCGGTACACAATTAGGCCCTATCTGTAAAAGGGAAATGCACGCAAAGCTCAAGTTCTGAAACAAGACTGCAGTCCAAGAGTGGACGAACAGCCAGAACTTACCGCCGGAGTTTTGGGTCACCAGTTGCCGTTAACTGACCAGCTCCCTCCACCTTTCGTGGTCAGTTGCGATGGACTTCATGGTTGCATGCCAAAGGCCTGTCCAGTCATTCAAGTTTTGTATTCAGGTCTTTCCTCATCTGCCTTGTCTCCTCTTCCCTTTCTACTGAACCCTCAGTTTTGTTTTTAAGAGGCAGTTAGATGTTTTTGAGAGGCAGTTAGATGTTTTTGAGAGGCAGCTAGATGTTTTTAAGAGGCAGTTAGATGTTTTTGAGAGGCAGTTAGATGTTTTTGAGAGGCAGATGTTTTTGAGAGGCAGTTAGATGTTTTTGAGAGGCAGTTAGATGTTTTTGAGAGGCAGTTAGATGTTTTTGAGAGGCAGTTAGATGTTTTTGAGAGGCAGATGTTTTTGAGAGGCAGATGTTTTTGAGAGGCAGATGTTTTTGAGAGGCAGTTAGATGTTTTTGAGAGGCAGTTAGATGTTTTTGAGAGGCAGTTAGATGTTTTTGAGAGGCAGCTAGATGTTTTTGAGAGGCAGCTAGATGTTTTTGAGAAGCAGTTAGATGTTTTTGAGAGCAGTTAGATGTTTTTGAGAGGCAGTTAGATGTTTTTGAGAGGCAGTTAGATGTTTTTGAGAGGCAGTTAGATGTTTTTACATGTCCGTGCCATTGCATTTTCCGTCTTGTCACTGTAGTTGAAAGAGATTTGTATCAATCTATGCGCTGGATAGTTGTAGGTCACTTTAATTATTAGTAGTGACATTTCAGGAAATAAAGTATGACTGTGATTATAGAGTAAAGAAGAGCTGGTTGGGGGGGGGGGGGTGAAAGGGGGCGGGGAGACTATGAGGGAGATTTGAGCGAAGGAGGATTAGAAAGAGGAGGATTAGAAGTGAATAGGGATGAGTGAAACTAGGGTCAGGAGGAGGTCGTTTGTAGGAAGAGGAAGGAGGATCAGTGAAGGTTGAAGAAGAAGAAGAAGACGAAGGAAGATGAGGAGAGGGAGGAGGAGGAGAAAAAAAGAAGAAGAAGAGCAACAACAACTATAAACAACAACCATAACAACATGAAATAAGGTATTACTGCTACTTTAACAAAAACAGCAACAACACAGAATTATATCAAAAAATTGGTCTCATTTACATAAGCATCCAAGCAAATCTATTGGAATTATCATTTCAGTATAGTCACATTAAGGAAACCCAGCGGTTTCCTGTACACGGATCGCCAATCCCGCACCCCGTGTGTTGTTTTGGCAACTCCCATGAGCGTCAGATCGTTTCACTGTCAGGACAAAGACCACTTATATCACTCACTAATTCGGGCACAGACACCACAAAAAAAAAAAAAAAAAAAAAAAAAAAAAAAAAAAAAAAAAAAAAAAAAAAAAAAAAAAAAAAAAAATTAGCATCTAGTTATTCAAACATAGCTTCATTGCTCAGGCAAATGGAATAACCTTATCTGTCATCTAGGTCAGAGGTGAGGTCACACTGGAAACAGCGGCGGAGTATTGGGCTCAATTACCTTACACATTTTTGGCCGGAAAAAAGAGGAAAAGGAGGTGGGTACGCATCACGAATATCATCTCATCACATTGGGCACGAGATTTCCTCCTGGCTCCAATTCATGCCGGTGCTGTTCCCACGGGCTGTCCTATGTTGTAGGGGTGTTAGTATATGCGTTGCTCGCCCTCACCATCCATACACACCGTGCGAAAAACCGGCTCCCGTTTGTTCAAGGCCCGACACGAACGGTTTTGTGACAGACAACATTGAGAGACATTTGTGTGTGTGCGAGCTGGTGTTTAACTAGTTTTTTTTTTCGTCAACTAGGCCTCTTGTGCAACAGTCACTGCTTTGAGAATTGGTGACATTTTGCGGCGGGCCCTAGGTCAGGTCACCAAGTAAGGCAGCAGTGATAGAAGAGATAACTCACAGTGCTGTAACACACACAGGGCCTGCCGGTGACAACGTGGAAAATAGAACCTTCTGGTCGCTCCCAACATGGAATACACAATGCTTACAGCGTTGAAAATAACAAAACATAAAAAAAAACCTACAACACAGGACAGCCTGTTGGAAATCTCGCGCCCGACGTGTTGGGTTGATTTTCGTGATATGTACCAGGCGGTGAAAAAAAAAGAGGTGGGAGGGGGGAGGGGGTGGTTGCCAAGTCTTGTTTATCTGCGTAGTTAAAAACTTAGTTTACAGCAGTAGTTTTGAGCCGTTTTCAGGTGGCTACTACCCCCTTCCTCCCCTCCCTTTGAATATATGCCTGGTTGAAAACCTGCTCTAGATGATATGCCCGGATGTGTTGTTGGCTTGTAGTTTTATTGGGAAATTTAATGTTCAATAGTTCTACATTTGGGAGTCGCTGTGGCCGAGCGGAGACGGACTTTTCTTCAAAAATGACCTTGGCTCCCAGGTCGACCCAGCCTTGAGTGGGTACCGGGTGCAATCCCGGGAAGTAGAGGCGGCCGGCGTGATGCTGACCACATCACCCATCTTGTGCCGTTGGTCTATAGAAATATAGGTCTAGCCCTATATGCCCTATACGCCTAAAGGCGTGGAAAGGGTCCTTTACTTTACTTTTTACTTAGTTCTACATTTCTTCTTGATCAGTCCATCCCAGTTGTCACTTGTATATGCTGTGTTGGAAATCATTGTGGGGTATAAAGAGTTAATGTAGCCGTGGCTTTGTGAAGTATGGGCACATGGGAATTAGTGTTGGGTTGACGGGTTGTAAATGTAAACTTTTGGGGACACTGGAAGAGAGTTGAGCACGAGCCACTTGGAAAACCTAAGTCGCTTGAAGTTTATTACGGTCCATCACGGATTTTGTGGGTTGTGAACCACGAGTGTTGGCGAGAAAGTGAGATCCACGCAGAATTGACCGCGGGTGGGAAAAATCCCGTGGTAGTTTCAATGAGACTGTAGCTTTCCGTTTGTTTAACAGAGTGGACATGTGTGCTAATTGTTCAAGTACTTTGGACTTTGTGCGACTTTTTAAGCAATGTGGTTTTATTTTGTGGAGCTCGTGGGAAGTGTCCAGATAAATGTGGTGTATCACGAGATAAACTTCGAATTCTGTCAGAGTGGTTTTTATATGGACCTTTCAGTGGCCCATGTGTGCTAGAGATCGGCACAGTTGCGGCTATGTGGCGCGCTGGTTGACGGATTGTCCTTACTTTCACATATGGTACTGTGAAACTTTGTGTGTGTTGATAAATGTTGAGTTGTAATGGGAAGGTATCGAAGGCTGGGTAACAGCTTGTTGATCAGTGATACTTCGATGAGTGACTAGGTAGCGGACGGGACGTCTGGATTTTTTCAAGTGGGGCAACTACCTTAGGTCCTCGGAAGGCATGGCTTTTTAGAGAAAGAAACGTCAGAGGACTGTCACCGTACATTATATGGCTGTATCTAAGCGATAATGCGTGTCCCTTGTAGCAAGCACCTTGTTCATAGGGCGCTGTGGTGTTTTGTTTTGTCTATGTCTTGAAGGACTGCCGATGTGAGTGTATTTGGCAGCAAACAGTAGACTTGACAATGAGTCACTGATCACCAATTCATTAACGTTGCAATGTGTTGGCCCATAATAAAGAGGCTGGTCGAACTAGACGATAACACTTGGCGTGGTGTAGTATATAAAAGAACTCGTAGACAATGTTGAGGGTTTCGATAGGACATCTTACTTGTGCCCTTGTTTAGGTTGGCACTTTTTACTCCAGTTATCATCCCCATCAGCATGTGCCTTGCCAAAGCGAGTGGGCGGCCATGGTTTGTGGATAGAGGGGACATGTGTATTGATGTGGAGAACTTTAAAAATAAACAAAACCTAGGTACTTTGGCAATCGTGCGTCGCTTGTCCATGATCGCACGCGACAGTTGCGGCCAAGCCGTCTGCAACTTTGTGCATTCAGTAATGTCCGTGGTTTTCTCCAAGTTCTTGCAGGACTTTTTTTTCCCCCGTTGTCGCCTCTTCTTCAGTAGCATTTTGTTATTTTAGAGGGTGGAGGAAGCGTGGGGGATTGGGGGTTCTTGCCATATACTTAATAGGAGAGGGGGGGGGGGGGTTAACAGGGGTGGTTACCAGTGGTACAGAGCTTCATGCCTCTAATGACAGCTCTAGTGGCACACTTGGATAGAAGAGGAACGATCAATGAACGAGAAAATGGTCTAAGTTGTTAGCTGGGGGAGGTGGGAGGGGGCGTAATCTGATTACTCGTCCTGATTTATACTGATGTAGTTGCCGCTATGGGAGGCAATTTTGGTCAGATCGTGTGGTGAATTCTGTGTCGATATTGGAGTAATCTTCGAGTCATTTGTCACCTACAGGTCGAAGCTGTTAGATCTTTAATTCCAATATGAGACTGGAGTCGTGAGGACGGAATCTCTTTGAATTCCGCTTCAAGACTGTTGTAAAGCTGGAGACAGATGACCTTTCTTTCTATCTGTCTGCCCGCAGAGTCCGCCAGTCCGTCAGTCTGTGAATCTTCATCTTCTCCCTTTTCTTCTCTCTACTCCTGGAATGCATCGCAGTGTCAGGGCATTTCCTGATTGGTCGGCCTCTAGCTGTGTTAACGCTGTATCTGTATAATTTGTGCTCTTATGTGGTGCCTGTCTGCTGCCAGTCTTGTTACATGGCCAAGCCATTTGATCTATTTGTTTTCTACCGATTAAGTTCAGTAATGGTTGTGTGCCCACTCTTCTCCTGATATCATCGTTCTGAAGTCGATCTTTCGTCGTTCACACCTAGCATTTTACGTGACCATTTGATTTTTGTCGCGACTTGTTTCCTTCTGTCTTCTGAAGAGGTATCAGTGTTTTGACACTGATAGTATAGAGTAACGGTTCAGGTGGTTCCATTCATACCATATGCACAGTGAGACTGTCGGTGTCTCATCGGCGCCTGACTATCCGCTTTTTCACCATATCCGCTTTTTTCAAATAACGTTCGTTTACTCATTTAGTCTCTCTTTTTCTGTCACATTTGTCCTCCTCGTTAACAGTCATTTATTCAATTTATGCACCTCTCTATTGTCTTCTGTTTCTTTTTTCGTCTAACCACTTGTCGCTCTTATCCCACATATTATTTCTACACGCTCTTGTTTGTGTCAGTGTGTGTGTGTATGTGTGTGTCTGGTTCGCTCTGTTTATTTTTTCACGTCTCTATACTTCGACCACAATTGCCTATTTTCTCTCCGTCTGTCTCTGTCTCTGTCTGTCTACCTATCTCTCTCTCTGCCTCTTTCTCGTCTCTCTCTCTCTCTCTTTCTCTATCTCTGTCTCTCTACGTTAACTTTTCTCAAATAACGTTCTTTACTCATTTAGTATCTCTTTTGCTAGTTTTCATTTGTTTCTCCACTCGTTAATTTTTTTATTCGATTTATTTCTCGCTATTGTCTTCTGTTTTTTTTTTTTAACCGCTTTTTTTATCCTCTCTCCACATAGTCAGAATATAGAGCTTGATAGAATGACAATGTCTGAATGTATTTGAAAATGGTTCATTCATTGGAATTTTCTCACGTCTCTCTACTCTCTCTCTCACAACTCTCTCTCTCTCTCTCTCTCTCTCTCTCTCTCTCTCTCTCTCTCTCTCTCTCTCTCTCTGTGTCTCGTGTGTCTCTTTCTCTCGCTCCTTCTCTATATCTCTCTCGGTGTGCTACCGATGTGCTACTTTCTCTATCGCTCCTCTACCGTTACTGATATATATATCTTGACTCCCTAGCATCATCTGTTACTGACTACTAAAACTACCATTTTCTATGCTGCTACAACGTATTGTTACTATGTATGCGACTACCTATACTTCTACTGTGCTGCTGTCACTACTACCGTTTACTGCTAATACTGTCACTAACTGCTTGCTGCTGTCACTACTACTATGTACGACTACTACTGTTGTGCAGCTGCTGCTGCTGCTGCTGTACTACTACTACTATGTTTACGACTACTAACTATTTGTACTGCTGAAACTGCTGCTGCTGCTGTCACTACTACTATGTTTCCTACTACTAATGCTGTTGTACTGCTGAAACTGCTGCTGCTGCTGTCACTACTACTATGTTTACGACTACTAATGCTGTTGTACTGCTGAAACTGCTGCTGCTGCTGTCACTACTACTATGTTTACGACTACTAATGCTGTTGTGCTGCTGAAACTGCTGCTGCTGCTGTCACTACTACTATGTTTACGACTACTAATGCTGTTGTGCTGCTGAAACTGCTGCTGCTGCTGTCACTACTACTATGTTTACGACTACTAATGCTGTTGTGCTGCTGAAACTGCTGCTGCTGCTGTCACTACTACTATGTTTACGACTACTAATGCTGTTGTGCAGCTGAAACTGCCGCTGCTGCTGTCACTACTACTATGTTTACGACTACTAATGCTGTTGTACTGCTGAAACTGCTGCTGCTGCTGTCACTACTACTATGTTTACGACTACTAACGTTGTGCTGCTGAAACTGCTGCTGCTGTCACTACTACTATGTTTACGACTACTAATGCTGTTGTACTGCTGAAACTGCTGCTGCTGCTGTCACTACTACTATGTTTGCGACTACTAATGCTGTTGTGCTGCTGCAGCTGCTGCTGCTGTCACTACTACTATGTTTACGACTACTAATGTTGTGCTGCTGCTGCTGTCACTACTACTATGTTTACGACTACTAATGCTGTTGTGCTGCTGAAACTGCTGCTGCTGCTGTCACTACTACTATGTTTACGACTACTAATGCTGTTGTGCTGCTGCAACTGCTGCTGCTGCTGTCACTACTACTATGTTTACGACTACTAATGCTGTTGTACTGCTGAAACTGCTGCTGCTGCTGTCACTACTACTATGTTTACGACTACTAATGCTGTTGTGCAGCTGAAACTGCTGCTGCTGCTGTCACTACTACTAAGTTTTTACGACTACTATGCTGTTGTGCTGCTGCTGCTGCTGCTGCTGTCACTACTACTATGTTTACGACTACTAATGCTGTTGTGCTGCTGAAACTGCTGCTGCTGTCACTACTACTATGTTTACGACTACTAATGCTGTTGTGCTGCTGAAACTGCTGCTGCTGCTGTCACTACTACTATGTTTACGACTGCTAATGCTGTTGTGCTGCTGAAACTGCTGCTGCTGCTGTCACTACTACTATGTTTACGACTACTAATGCTGTTGTGCTGCTGAAACTGCTGCTACTTCTACCAAATGCTAATACAAGCTATAGTTACTGTTACTGCACTGCTGTTGCAACCATCACTGCTATCCCTGTTACAGCTATCACTACTACTGCTGCTGCTGATTCTACTACCACTACTGCTACTGATGCTGCTATTACTATTACCGCTACTACAACGCGGCGTCCGTTGGCTTAGGCGTTGCGAGTCCGACTCGTAATCCAACGTACCGCGATCGAAACACACTGCTGGCTGCGTGGATTTTTATCATGCTATGGGGCGTCGCAGGTCGACCCAGTCTAAAATGGGTACCAAGATGGGCTGTCCTGGGAAAGTGAGGACGGCCGGCGTAATGCCGACCACATTACTCATCCAGTGCCGATTGGTCTGTAAAAAAAAAATGGGACGCTCTGCCCATATACCCGATGCGCCTAAGTCGTGAAAAGAGATCTTTACTTTTTTTTTTTTTTTTTACTTTTACTGCTACGACAACTGATGTTACTACTTCTAAAGCCACAACTATTGTATCTACATCCAATACTAATCATTATCACTGCGGCAACTGATGATAAAAATAATATTAAATAACAACCTCTCTATACTAGTAACAAAAATCTACACACACCACACACACACAAAAAACAAGCTTCACAAAAACACAGCCTTCTGACACCACCCGCCTGGTAAACCAATCACAGATCGATCGTGTTTCTGCATTTCTATATCACTTGAGACAAAAACTTGCTCATCAAGGCAAAAATATTTCATCGTTCAGGAAGTCATTAGCGTCTGTGGCCTTTCGGGATATGTCTGTTTGTCTACGTGTGTGTTTGTCCGTCCATCAGTTCGTCTGTCAATTCTTCCTCTCACCCACACCATATACCGGCCAATCATAACTGACAACTCTTTTTATCTAGAACGAACTAAAAAAACGAACTTATAATTGGCCCATCCAAACACCCATCTTTCACACTGCATTTGTATTTATCAATAAAGTATGTTATGTTCACAGAATAACATGAGTATTATGAATATCAAGAAAAGACACAAATGCGTGGATGGTAAAATACATGCGCCCGCCCACCCACCCTCTCACTCGTTTACACATACATCACATACACAGATTACATACACACATTACATACACACATTACATATATACATTACATACATACATACACCCATCCACCCACCCACCTTCCCACTTATCCATCCACCCATCTACCCACCCATCCACCCCACCTATCCATCCACCGACCCATCCACCCCACCCACTTATCCGATCACCCATCCAACCACCTATCCATCCAACCAACTTTCTATCCACCCACCAACCGATCCACCCACCCACCAACCGATCCACCCACCCATCCATCGATCCACCCACCCACCCATCCATCGATCCACCCACCCACCCATCCACCCACCCACCCACCCATCCCCCACCCACTCTCACTCACTCACTCACTCACACATACACACCAGCATACACACACTCACACACACACACGCACTGTATTTTAAGGATATTGTCTCTTTTCTGTAGCCCTATTCTATGAAGAGGAAATGGGTCCTGAAAACCAAATGTTATGGCACGGAAGAGCAAACTGTAACCTTTAGCCCCGTTTGTAGTGGTCTAGAGTTGAAACTCTGAAAGTTACACAGGCATTCCGCAACTCTTTTATATCCGGTAATGTCTGTAGCACTCTTTATTCCAAATATTGGTGTTACCTTTCCTTTGGAGTGAACTAGGCAAGCCGAGGGAGGGAGCATGCTGCATGGGCAACACATGGTAACTGGCACCTCTCCGTCTTTCCAGACGACAGTATTCCACTGCGCTATAAAGAAGCATGAGACTCACAGCTCATAGCGATGACGGGTAGGACTAGTGAGACCCGCCCTCGTTAAGAAAAGTCTTACACAATTAGAGCATACGATTTCAATTGCCAACTATGCATTTAGTCTGCTTCTTCTCAATCGCTCAGCTGTCAACCTTTCTGCAATTTTTTTTATTTTTTATTCCCATTCGCTTCCTGATTGTTTCCCCTCCATGCAATATGGCCCATAGCACCTTGTTGCCACGATTCTACCGCAATAAGCTGTATCATTTATGCCCACTTTCTCCCATCTTTGTATCATAGTAGAGGCCGACCTAGGCATATTTCACCTATCAGTAACTGACCAGAGAGGATACACATAGGGACTCTTACATCCTCCATTATCCTAGTTTGAGACCATTTGAAAAATTAAAAGTTTGTTCCTCCATTCATTTGCTCTTTTAATTTGTCTATGTTGTGTCTTTTGCTCTGTTTCTTCGTCTTACTGTCCGTCCGCCCCTCCGCCACCTCATCATCATCATCATCGGGTGTCGTGCCGGTAAGCGTAGGCTATCATTTTTGTCATTTCACACGATCACCAGTTTCACGGATCAGTTCAGTGTGTTTGTCTCGCCCCATCCACCTGAACAGACCATCCAAATACGTTTCTCTTTGCCTTTCGCTTGCTCTCTTTCCCCCAATCTTGCCGGTTGTTGCCAACTTTTGGAGTCCATTCCTTCTCTTGACATGTCCAAAAAACGATGATTGTCTACATTTAATTTGTCTAATTAGTTTACGACTTTCATCAGTGTCAGTGTCGGTTGATTCGTGTGTTGTTCTATCCTTCAACAATATCCTCTACCTTCTTCTCAGAAACCACATCTCTGTCGCGAATAAATGTACTTCAGCTGGTCTGTTTAAGTCGAGTAGAGTTGAGTCAAGCATTGACATCAATGCACTCGGCGCAATCCCATGCGTGTTCAGTCCTCATCTTCAGCAGCAAGCGCAGAGTTTCAATACTAATGGTACCGGTCACAATCTGGTTATATGTCTGTCTTGCGTGTCCTCTGAATGAAACGAGCCGATCAGACCCTCTGGTTACACCCAGGTGCCTCAGTCTCTCCAGTCCATAATAATCTTGTTTCTCTTCTGATTCCGTTGCTTGTTCCCAAAGGGCCTTGACCACATCTGACTTCTCATGTATCAATTCATCACCCAGTGGTGCAGATTCAGCCAGTCTGTCTGCCTGTTCGTTACCCACTACGCCGGATTGGTAGCTAGTCTGTTTATTGTGCATGTTTCAAATGCATTAACAAATACAGGCTCTAGGGAGCACATTGTGATGTGCGTTCCGGCGCTGAGAGGCGAAGGTTCTCATTGAAATGTGTAATCAGATACAAACAGATACATCTTAACCTAGAATACAATGCCACCAACCAAGTGTGGCAGAACAGTCAGGGATTAATCCCCAACGTCCGAACAGGGCATCTTTAATGTAACAAATGAACTTCAATGCTTCCAAACGGCAGTTAAACGTTGAAGGCTAGGAAACTATACCATTAGTGTATTGTCGAACACACTCAAAAAAAAAAAAAAAAAGAAGAAAATGTGCACATAATAGGATTCTTGGTGAAGACTCACCCCAAACACCCCAACACAAACTACCGCACGCACACTCTTAGAGAACTTCGAATGACATCTTCAAACGACAGGTCAACAGTCTGGCCTTGGAAGTCCGGACGGTCACATCGATCTCCTCTTCTGCAGTCTGAACAGGGAAATGCCCCTCTTTAGTGATTCGGCCTGGAGAATCCTTCCTTTAAAATAGACCGGCTTCCTGCCGAGCGCAATAAACAATGTACCAGCCTTCGGCTGAGGTTTCTAGTGGAGTCTCAGGGGTAGAGCGTCCTCAATGATCCACCGAGACACGACCACACGTATGTCTCCTTCAGACTGTTTACTCCGAATGATTAGATTACAATTCCTTAACATTACGTTTTAGTTTTTACGTCCTATTTGCACACTCAGTATTGGTGCGCTTTAGTGCATATCCGCACGCGACACACATCAACACTTTTCTTACTGCAACTGACATCTTCTTGTTGGGGAGAATCTTTTGCATCTGGCTAACTTTGCCATGGCGATTACTGTTCTAATGTATGAGTTGCATCTGGAATCAGATGTTCTGACTGTTCTAAAACAGTCCTATCTGTTAGCTTGCTGAAGAATTTTACCGTTTGCACTGTTGTACCTTTTTATTTGTGTTTTTAAACCTCTGCACCTTCTCACTCCACAGTCTGGTCCCAAACAGCGACGAGTCAAGCTGACTGGTTTCAGTTCTTGCAAGTTATTTTCATTCTGACTATGGTGAGCTTTTGTATTTTCATCCATATTCTGACTGAAAGTTGATAGTTCCGGCGCCCGAACTACTAATTTAATTACATGGCGAGAAAACTGCTGCGAATTTCATTTAAAGGTTTAGGTTTTAGTTTAGGTACTGAAGTGGCTAGTGACCTGTTGCCTCAGAACTGGCGGTGCCTTATGCAATTAATTACATGTGCAACTACTGATCTGTTATAGCTGCTGCTTCCATCAACATTTAGTTACTTATCTGGTGCTGGACTGTTTGTGTGGCACTTCTGACGGATGTCTTATACATTAAATGCGTGTGTATGCAACTGGCTTTGCCGAGACTACAGTCTGTATCAGTTATTTCCAAAGGGACAAAGATGGCGTGTGGCTTCCGGGGCTACTTTGTGGGGAATACAAAAACAGACCCACTGCATACCCGATCAAGCATGTCGTAAGAGTCGACTAACTTAGAAGTCGGAACAGCCAGCTTCACACAAATAAGTCAGTGAAAGTAAAGTCAGTAAACACGCAAACATCGGCAACCGTGTCGCCATTAGCTTGCCGGTAGACGACTTCGAGGTCGGGACAGTATATGGGTATGTTTTCATTATTCGCTTTAACACTGCACGAGTTCTTTTCATGGCTCTTGGTGGCGTGCGGTGCTAAGCCATTATATATGGCACACATAACCTGGTCACAATTGTAACCTAAGGCTCCCCTTTGTGGATGCTGGTTGAACGTAGCAATTGTTTTAAAAAAAGCAAAGCATCGGATTGTACACGCAAAACTCAGGCCCTGGCACATAGCTAAAGTACGAACGAACGAACGAACGAAAAACTTTAATTTCAAAGGGTTACAAATTGGGCACGCAGGCTCGTCTGACATTCGGCACTTCTAAGCACTCATTTTTCAGAGTACTAATGCCTGTTATAAATAATGCATGTTATGGATGTAATAAAGAATTATACATTATAGAAAAATGCATACACACATCATGTGTGCACAGTCTTACACACTCAAACACACACACACACACACACACACACACGTATACATACTCAACATTCTCATACATGCACACTTATATCCAGACATACGTAATACATACATACACACATCTACGTACATACACAAACATAAAACACACACACACACATACATACACAGACATACATGCACACACACATTCCATACATA
>CAJHNH020002940.1:57500-88794 GCA_905116865.2 Candidula unifasciata
ACACCGACATCATCACCACCAACATCATCACCACCATAAACATAATCACCATCGTTAACACCAAAATCATCACCACCAACATCATCACCACCAACATCATCACCACCAACATCATCACCACCATAATCATAATCACCATCGTTAACACCAACATCATCACCACCAACATCATCACCACCAACATCATCACCACTATAATCATAATCACAATCGTCATCGATGTAGAACGTCTTTAATTAATGTCATCACTCCATCTTCTTCTTTGTCGTCCTTTACACTTCACACTAGATCTTCTTGTTGTATCACCTGTGCTGTTAGTTACCTGTGTTGGTGGTAGTTGCTGAGGCTGTATCTTAGTGAGATCACAAAATCATTTGCTTTCCTGCTTTTCATTGAATTTTGTGCAAGGTATTTTCTCCACAATCTGTATGACAGTATGATTTCTTTCTCGGAATGTTAAGTTCAAAGGTTTTCTCAGACAGCTCATCTCACAGGTGTTAACTACACACAGATGAGGTTTTTCTCTGGTTATCAATCTTACGCAGGTAATTTGTGTGTATTTGTGTGTGTGTGTTGTATTAACATTTACAAATACAGCGGTACCTGGATATACGTATTTTATCAGTTCCTGATCAATCGACGTTTACCCCAACCCCCCCCCCCCCCCTTTCCCCCCCCCTCCCCCCCCCAAAAAAAACGACGTACGGAAACAAAATTTTTGGCAATGTAAATAAAAGGAGAAAGATTAATCCGTTCCCATGGGGGTAACAATCCGATTGTTACTGGCAGACTATACACTGACGAGGTTTCATAAAAATTATTTATATACATAATAAAATGAAAAGACACGAGATATGAACCAGCGTCATTGCACACGGTTTTAAACCATAAGTGCTCTGCCACCACTACGGGCAGCTGATAAGAATTGTCCGCCTGTGTCGCCGTCCGCACGCAACTCCGTAGCTACATCGACGTTCCTCCATTTATCCCAGAGTATCTATTACATAGAGGCTGGAAGGAACCCGGGAACCGCCCGGTTTCGAACACCGGGCGTGTGTTGCAGAGAGTCGTAGCTGGATTTGAAAGCGAGTCTCCTATCGACTGGGCTAACGCGGCCCACATAAACTAAAGTATATAATTAAAAAAGCAATTCATCATCATCATCAGTTCTCGTTATGCCTAGTGGCACATGAGGCTTCAGAAAGGACTTTCCATGCTTTCCTTTCCTGTGCAATCTTCAGTGCCGTTTTCCATGTCAATGATGCCGCACTCGTTCGTCTCCATGTTATTTTTGGGCGCCCCTGTTTTCTCTTTCCCTCTGGTGTCCATGTGAGAGCTGTTTTGGCGGGTAAATCAGGATTCATTCTCATACCGTGGCCAAGCCATTTCCATCTTCTCTTGATAATCATACTGTCTAAAGTTTCTTGGTTTGTGACTTGAAGTAGTTTAGTGTTTGAGATTTTATATGGCCAGAAAATTTTGATAATTCTACGTAGACATGTGTGGTGGAAGGTGGACAGCTTGTGTGCATCCTTTTTGGTCATTCTCCAGCATTCCGCTCCATAAAGAAGAACTGGCAAAATGATGCTCTTGTAAAGTCGCAGTTTCTTTCCTCTGTAGTAATTGTTGGATTTCCAGATTTGCCTCATCCTTCCAAAAGCAGCTCTAGCTTTGTTCAGACGTGACTGTATGTCCTCTACGGTCCCTCCAGGTGGGGACACCACACTGCCAAGATATGTAAAATGTTCTACATTTTCAAGAGTTTGGTTATTTATGGTCACTGGTTGTTGGTTTGAACTGCTTGTCGTGATCTTAGTTTTCTTTGTATTTATTCTCAGTCCCACCATTTCTGCTGTGCTGTGTAGTCTGTTACTTTTTTCTTGTATATGTTCATGTTTCTGTGATAGGAGTGCTATATCATCTGCAAAATCAAGGTCCTCAGGCATGGTGAATGGAGTCCATCGTACGCCTCTCAATGTCATGTCTACTGTGTTCTTTGGTATCCAATCAATCACAAGGTTGAAGAGGAGAGATGGCATGACACATCCCTGTCTCACACCCGTCTTTACTGGGAAAGTTGTATTGTAATTTTTTTATACTGCAGGAAAAGTCTTTATAGAAGAGAGTAATTATGTTGACTATTTTTTCTGGAATTCCATAATGTCGTAAAATTTTCCATAGACTGTCTCTATGGACGTTGACAAAAGCAATAAAGCAATTAGATGACATGAATGAATATTTAACCTACTTTTACCTTTCTGAGAAGATTCGAGTGTCTTCTAGTAGGTCACTAAAAAGGGAAGCGATGAAATGTTGTTCGAAAGGTAAGCTCCCTTCATTTAAAATTTCAGGAATCTGTTTTTCTTGTCTCTTGTAGCTACTCGAAATTCATTGCGGCTCATTAGGTGTGATTTTGACTAAATATCTGTCCAGAGATATTTGCTTCTGCATTGTCCTCGTCGACTCTGTGGCTAAGTCGATGCGAAAGCTTTGTAATACCGGGGTGCCGGGTTCGATCCAGCTGCGGGCCATGCGCCTTGCGTTGGTTTCGACAGTGGTATCAAGAAGCCGACCGTCCAGAGGCAATGGCAAACTACTGGACGTACAATTGCCTAGAGAAACCACACAACAGCCAGGAGCTGCTGGGCTTGGTTCTGTAACGTCCTGTAAAGGATACGCAACTAACCTTGATTGTCCTCAGGATGTTTCGGAAATGTGACATTGTCTGGTTATGACATTATAGACAATGCTGCTACCGCTTGCTTGGGGTTTATTAAGGTGATATGTCTCTGCAAACCCACTGCCATCTATCCGGGATTTTGTGTAGAGAGAGGTAAAACAAAGACAACACGCGGTGTCGTGACTAATTTTGACTCATGCATATTCTAGCACGAAGGTTGTATTCCGAGCAAAAGTCGTATACCAAGCAAACGTCTTCGCGTTTAAACATGACGTATACCAAGTTGAACGTACACCGAAGTGAACATAAGCCTGAGTATCATTGTACTTCCTTTGCTTTTCTCGAAATGTGTTTTTTTAATCATTATAAATGCGTGTTATTTCAGAAAAAGTGAATGTTATAAACCGATTTGTTTATTTCACGGTCATTAGCATCATATTACCAGTGTTTTCACAATTTCCCAGCCCATTTATTTTCTTCTCCCAGATTGAGATTATCTTCTTGTATATATCACGGGCAATAAAAGGTCTTTGATTCTTAATTCAGATGTCCCCTGACGGCGTAAATAGGAAACAATATCTCGCAGGGGATATTTGTTAACCCGATGTTTACAGTTTACGGTTTGTGAAGAAATGTTATCTCTGTTGGTTTATGTTTGTTGTTAAATTTAAATGTTTCAGCTGCGGCTAAAATGATAGCTACCTGTTGTTTTGTCAGCTGAAGTCAATCCACAGCATCGTCCCGCTCAGAGACAGATACAAACAATTTTTTTTTTTTTTTATCCAGAGCCGGGCAAAAAACAAACATACCAAAGCTAAAATAATAAAACAAAGTAAAAGTAAAGGACCTTCCTACGCTTTCAGGCGCATTGGGCATATAGGGCTAGACCTATATTTTATAGACAAATCGACACTCCATGGATAATCTGCTCAATATTACGCCGGCCGCATTTACGTCCTAGTGAACTTAGCAAGCAGTTTATAAAAAAAAGTGAAGAACCCTTTCTGTGAACATTGTCTGTCGCTGTATTGTTCATGATAACTTTTTCAATGGCCACCAAATGGCGCAGAACCGGTCAGTCTAACTGCCTCCTCGTGTTCCAACACAGGAGCATGACCTGAAGAAAGTATACAAAGTGTGCTACTAACGAAGCATCTCTGAAGCAATGCTTGCCACTCAGCACGGAGTATGCATGTCTCCATCTTTCTCAACATACTCTAAGAGAAATGAAGAATTAAATAATAACTAAGTGCTTTATTAATATCCTACCCCAGATGACGTCACATGACAGTCAAAATTTTAGAGGGTGGTAAGACTGGGTGTCCCGGCTTTCTGATGCTTTTAGCGACCCCAGAACATCTAGAACTGACCCTAACCCCAACCCACCTACGTCCCACGAGAGAGTGCAGCCTAGGTCCCACGACTGCATACAGCTTAGATCCCACAACTGCATGCAGCCTATCTACCACCCCCTGAAATATTAGACTACCCCCTTGATCTGTGGGATTACCCCTGTTTAAAAAAGCACCAATAACTAAACATGAGAATAATGTTCGTATTTCAGATTTCGCTGAGTAGTACGACATGACTAAGTCTACGATCTGAATAATCTAATCCTAAAGTTCACAGTTGCGCTTAAGACGTCGGATGTCGCTAAAGGAGTGACTGTTTGAACGCTGCAATGGTCTCAAGTGGTGTTAGTAGACGTAGAACAATTATTGCTAGCTTGAATGACTGAAACGCACTTTGTTGGAGATAGTGTTACTGAGCCGCTGATATGTGGGGTGTTACTGAGCTGCTGTTATGTGGGGTGTTACTGAGCTGCTGTTATGTGGGGTGTTACTGAGCCGCTGTTATGTGGGGTGTTACTGAGCCGCTGTTATGTGGGGTGTTACTGAGCCGCTGTTATGTGGGGTGTTACTGAGCCGCTGTTATGTGGGGTGTTCATGAGCCGCTGTTATGTGGGGTGTTACTGAGCCGCTGTTATGTGGGGTGTTACTGAGCCGCTGTTATGTAGGGTGTTACTGAGCCGCTGTTATGTCGGAAGACTACTTCTGTAGGGTGATTTTTTCTAAAAGTTCATGCCGTGTGGCGTTGGTTGTCAAATCTATCCACAACCTTCTGCTCGTGTACTTTGGATCAATTCTGACACAGATGATCCTCCACGCCATGATATCAAACTGGTCAGCATGTTTTCTTTCTGTCACCCTCTGCTTCTCGTCCCCGCCACCTTTCCTGTTTCCACAATGTACTCCAGTTTTCTCCTTCTCATCACATGACCAAAGCATGTATATTGTCTCTTTCCAATCAATCTGTTTTCTTCGTGAGTCAGTTCAATGGGAGTTCAAGAATTGCCTGGTCTGGTAAGGGCATGCATACGCTATAGGTGCAGCCAGGCCGACACCTGGCTACTGTAATCACACCAAAGAATGGTGACTTAGTGGCGTATAAATCCATTAAAAGTGAGGGGAGGAAAAAACATATAGTGACTGGCGAACGGATTAATTGAAACAGTAATAATGTGGGAACAAAAAATTGGAGAAAATCCAGAACGCAATCGAGGCCTAAAAAAAAAAAAAGCTAGAAAGCAAACAACAGAGCGCCACACCCGTAGCCCTCCGGAAAGTAGACTAGTCCAACAATGTTATCAATGGAACGTGACCTAATTAGTTTGGGGAGACATCTAACATCAAACATCAAACTAAATGTTGAAGGGGAACATCTAGCCGTGCCTGCTACTGTTGTGGAGTTCTTCTTATATAGATAGGCTACCCATAACGGTTACACCAGCCATACGCAGCCAGCAGTCCTTTGCGGATTTGAACCCCAGACCTTCGGTACAGCAGGCAAACTTTCAGTTATGTTGGCACGTGCTTTCTACCCACAACGAATCTTCTGCAGCGACTAAAGAATGTCTCGAGTGCCGTGATATTAATTTTTTATTCGCCTACGCATTCATTCATCCATATACACACTCAGGGTCGTAATAGCAGCATTATGGGCCACCCGGGCAACTAGAGCCCTTATGACGACCATTCACATGAATGACATATGGATGGCCAATTAGGATGGGGCCCCTATATAAAGAAAACCCCCCCCCCCCCACCCCGCAAGTGCCCAGCGAGTCTATGCGTTAAGACAGCTCTACACTTACCTACCCCACATATTCGCCCATTTAGCGGCGTCCCTTAATACACGAAGCAACAACAACATAAATATCGGTAATGACAAGATGTCACCATCAGAATCTCAAAGCTTCCCCCCTCCCCCACACCTCCAACTGCTCCACCTTCCAAACCACCACCCACACACATCTCTTCTTACAATCATCACCAGGTTGAGAAACGACGATTGTTTGTTCTCTAAGACATCTCCTTAAAAAAAATGTCCACCTCTGATCGACATTTCCCCTCATGTCTGTTCTTCTTCTTTCATGCTCATATTTTCTAAATTCCCTCCTTATTTTTTAACTCTCATCAATTTTCAGCGCGGTAATTTCCTTTTTTAACGCGAACATGTTTCTTACGAGGTTTATTAATGTATATATTTTCCCTGCATGTTTTGTGTGTGTGTGTGTGTGTGGAAGATTACAATTCTGGTTTTTCCATGACGTCATCTTCCAAGAGGATCTCGGCGCCAAATATTCGCAGTGGCAAGAGACGTCATCTGTCTCTTCATGAAACAACTAGGTGCCGTCTCCACAGTGAAGGTCGACTGCAGTAGCTCTCCAAGACGCCCTGTCTCTTGTCCTGGTTGCACACTCTCTCACACTACTGCCAGTCCATCTCTTGATGTGGTCTTCTCGCTTGTATCGATGCCTACCTCTTGCTGTCTTACCTTCGACCTTTCCCTCCAGTATGGTTTTTAAAAGACACCTGGAGGTGACAGGTTCAATTCCCGGCACGGTACTATAGCTTTCGATTTTTAAGTTGTATAGTGTGTTCTTCTATCTTTCTACTTCTTTCTATGAGTGCCAGTCAATACACTTTCTGTTACTTGATAATTCATAATATTTAACGGCTTCAAAGGTTCCCCCTGTGTTTATTTATAGGAGTGGTTTTTAAAAGTGTGTTATGTCTTTTAATGTGGCTAAAGTATTTCAACTTTCTCCTTTTTTTTTTCATTTTTTCATTTCAGTAGTTCTCTTTTCATGTGTAGCCGTCCCAGAACAACTGTATTGGACTGTTTTTGTTTTCATGAAATATGAAATACTTCTGTATACCCACATCTCCAGAGACTTCAGTTCGATTTTCTAGCTGCTTGTTCATTGTCCAAGTTTCTGCACCATATAGCAGCACTAAGTATACACAGCATTTGACAATTCTCATTTTTGTGTGTTGTTTATCTCTCTAGTTGTCAGTAATTCGCGCATCTTATTGAAGACAGTTTTAGCCATTCCTATTCTCTTTTTGATTTCTGTTTCACTTCTTCCATCATCTGTTACTACGTGTCTTAGATAGGAAAAACTTGTTATTTGTTTTAATAGCTCTCCGTTTCCTGTGGTGTTCACAGCTGGCCGCTTTTTTACAATGTTAATTACCATAGTTTTAGTTTTTCGAATGTCTCTTCATTACCTTTAACGTATACTTCTGGACGGTGCTTATTCATTTACTTATTTATCTATTCTTGTATGGAATGGTTGATACATTAATTCATCAATGCAACAGACCATCTATCCTACACTAATTTACTCATGTATGCACTCACTTACTCACCCGTCCAGTCAGTCATTAATTGATTCATACTTTTATACATCCATCCAACTAAACACACTAATGCACTTATCCATCCATCGATCTATTTAAACATGCTCACTCATTTATTAATCCATCGATCCACTTAACACACTCACACATGTATCCATTCATAGATACATTTAACACACTAACTCACTGATCCATCCATCGATCCTTTTAAACACTCAGTCCCTTCTCCGTCCATCGATCCACCTAACACACTCTGTCACTTATCCGTCTATAGAACCACCGAACATATTCAGAGACTTATCCATCTATCGACCCACCTAACACACACTGTCACTTATCCATCTATCGACCTACCTAACCACTCTGTCACTTTTCCATCTATCGACCCACCTAACACACTCTGTCACTTATCCGTTCATAGATCCACCTAACATATTCAGTCACTTATCCGTTGATAGATCCACCTAACATTTTTAGTCACTTATCCGTTCATAAATCCACCGAACATACTCAGTCACTTATCCGTTCATAGATCCACAAAACATATTCTGTTACTTATCCGTTCATAGATCCACAAAACATATTCAGTTACTTATCCGTTCATCTACCCACCAAACATATTCAGTCACTTATCCGTTCATAGATCCACCGAACATATTCAGTCACTTATCCGTTCATAGATCCACCGAACATATTCAGTCACTTATCCGTTCATAGATCCACCGAACATATTCAGTCACTTATCCGTTCATAGATCCACCGAACATATTCAGTCACTTATCCGTTCATAGATCCACCGAACATATTCAGTCACTTATCCGTTCAAAGATCCACCAAACATATTCAGTCACTTATCCGTTCATAGATCCACCAAACACATTCAGTCACTTATCCGTTCATAGATCCACCAAACATATTCAGTCACTTATCCGTTCATAGATCCACCAAAACATTTTCAGTCACTTATCCGTTCATAGATCCACCGAACATACTCAGTCACTTATCCGTTCATAGATCCACCGAACATATTCAGTCACTTATCCGTTCATATATCCACTGAACATATTCAGTCACTTATCCGTTCATAGATCCACCGAACATAGTCACTTATCCTCCCAGGGTCACACTATCTGAAGCCCATGTACACAAAATCACCGCTTGCAAGATGAGGTGTCTGAGAAAAGCCGTAACCTAACCATTCGAGATGGATTGAATAATAATCAGAAACATTGTGGGAACTGTGTCTTTTACTAGATTCTTCGAGAAACAAGTGGTTTGGTCATCTCGTTAGAAGCAAGATCAAATACCTTCACAAGAACTACATCTCAGAAGATCAGCTGTGCAGGTTCGAGAGGACGGCCGCGAAACAATAGATCGACAACATTAAAGACACTCTACGCCTTTATGGCATGACAATAGCCAGTGGTAGCCAGCGTGCACTGGATTGCAAATTATTCCTCCCCACGTCGCTTAACGGCAGAAGTGGTTTATGATGACGATAATGCAACGCCGTGTAATGGACACCGTACTGTACCGACAATCAGTCACCTGACGTTCCTCTGAGAACAAAACAAACTGTCAACTGAATCTACGAAAGTCATTATTCTCCCACTCGGAGCGGCAACTTAGAAATTTCCGTAAGGACGTTAAACATTCTTGCTAACACCAAACTACAACCAACCCTCGTAATGTCCTCGGCAGTAACTGATCCGCGTAATCGGCCAGCCGTAAAATCAATTGTAAACTAAAAAAAAAAGCCTTCTAAAGTATCGATATTTGTCAGTTATCTCGCCTTCTTCTCCTTCCTCCTGTCTTCTTCTTTCTTTTTCTTCTTTCCTTCTTTTTCCTTCTCTTATTCCTCTTAATCCTCCTCCTCTTCTTCCTTCTCCTCTTCCCCCTCCAGCTCCTCGTTATCTTTTTTTTCTTCGTTTTCTTCCTTGTGTTCTGCCTATTTGTTTTCATTTTCTTCTTCTTTTTCCTCTGGCGTTTTTCGCCAGTACGGAAATATATAAGTACTTGGGGGCAAACTTCAACTGCTCCAACATGCTAACAGAAGAAATACAATCTAGAATACAATCTGGAAATAAAGTATACTATGTCCTTCAACATCTTTATTTAGACCAGTCGTGTTATATGGCTCTAAAACTCGGAGCACAACTAAAAGAGATAAAGCCTTATTACAGGTTTTCGAAAACAGAGTTTTACGACGAATCTTTGGACCCATCAAAGATGCAAAAAGAGGTAAATGTAGAGTGAGAAGCAACACTGAAATTCATAATCTGTTTAAATCACCACTGATCACTGGCATCAAAAGAGCTAATGGACTGAAATGGTTGGGGTATATTGAAAGAATGTCAAATGACAGAGATCATAACTGTATAGACCAGGGAGATGAATGGTCGTAGACAACGAGGCAGACCAAGAAGACGATGGAGAGATAATATCCAGACAGACCTGCAAACACTTGGTGTCGCCAACTGGAAAGCGAGGTCCAGCCAGAGAGATGACTGAAGGCGGGGGATATCTGCAGCAATGAACCTCAAGGGCTCGGAATGCTGAAGAAGGTGAAGAAGATTTTTCGTCTTGGAACACTTGTAAATGTCGAGGAGAATACCAGCACGTAAGAGCGTATCCCGAATCACGTAAAGATGAGCCAAATCGAACATTTTTCAGCCTAATAGCACGCCATCATGTTACAATATCTCCCATCAAATTGATCAACGTAAGAGATACCGACAAGAAAACAGTAAGTCTTATGAACCGGACAGTTCCCATTTCGCCTCTTTTGACGTCAGACTGTTGCAAATTGGAAAGCCGTGTTAGAAAACCACTTTAGCTAGTTTTGTTTGAGTTCATCTGTTTGGCTCGCCATGGACAATGATCCAGTTTTTCAAATATTATAAGTTGCGTTTTGTCAACATTGCACGATGCATGTCACGGATATGACAGTTTTTGCCGGGAAGAGGAAAGAGAAGAGGGGGGTGGAAGGGGGGGGGGGGGGTTTAAATGACAATGGGAACAAAATACAGGTTGGTGAATGAGTTAATGAACTTAAAACTGTTTTGGTCCAGAGTGAGGGGGAAAATCGTCAACGACTGTAATAGAAAATTTTGAAAAAAAATTTTTTTTTAAATCGTTTAGTGTCTAGTTTGCCGAGTGAATGAAAGTTATTTACAAACACACTTCAGTTTTCTTTTCTGCTCTTTAACCCACAATGAAGCTCAGGCACTCAACTTTCCTTGTCTAGTGAAGCTTGAAGATTCTTCCAAAGATGTGAGGGTCGATTGTGACTAGTCCCTCCTCTTCTAAGTCTCGATGGCTGAAGATTGGTAAAGTAGTTTCTTACCCACTATTTGGAAATAAAGGAACGTCGCTGTAGCTACAGAGTTGCTTGCGGACGGCGACACAGGCGGACAATTCTTATCAGCTGTCCGTACTGGTGGCAGAGCACTTATGGTTTATAATCGTGTGCAATGACGCTGGTTCCAATCTCCTGACTTTACCTTTTTAACCCACTATTTATAACGAGATCTGGCATGTGTGTCATAAGGGCGGTTGGCTTTCTGTGTTGTAGTTTACTGCTAGACCGCGACATCCATGCGTTTCTTCCCACCTCATCAGATTTCAGCAAACACCTCTTACACCATGTTTAAAAAAGGGCAGTGGATGTCCCATTCCCCCCCTACCCCCCCCCCCCCACTCCAGCCCTTCCCACGCCAATGAGGCTCCCAACATCGGATACTTATATCAAAATATATCATGCAGGTCTAAAATGGAGATTTGGCATGGTAGAATTTAACCTTTCAAGTTGTTTTTTGCTTCCAACATCGCTCTACGTTTTTGCTGCCCGAGTTACCGAGTTTAGTGCTTGGTGCAGCCCTGTGAGTACTGTTGTTCATGAAGAATACCTTTTCTCATTTGTGCAGCGGCTGTGTCTCGGTATTCAGTATGACCCATAGCCGGATTACCTGTGAGCTGGTGAAATACCTTATGTAATAATTCTACGTGTGTATAGTCAACCTATCGTGCCCCACTATTTCTATCAACGTCAAACGGCGTTTCTAGTGGAGACAGTTGGCTTTGGCGAATCTAGCAACTTGACATACATTTACTGCGTTCGCACATTTCTTGATTATGACGGGACTAATGGTTTTTCATCGGTTTTATTTTTTTTTTTTTTTTATGCGGAGTATTTTGTTTGAATTTCATAGGCACAGGAACGGAGCAAGTATGTAGAAACCAGACTGCAGTGAAGTTGACAATTCGACTAAAAACTAAGTGTATATTAAAAAAGAAAAAAAAAAAGTAAAGTAGAGTAAAGATGCCTTTTCACGCCTTTCGGCGCATCGGGCATATGGGCAGAGCGTCCCACGTTTTTACAGACCATCAGCACTCGGTGGGTAATGTGGTCAGCATTACGCCGGCTGTCTTTACTTTCCCAGGACAGCCCATCCTGGTACCCATTTTAGGCTGGGTCGACCACGATAAAAATCCACGCAGCCTGCAGTGGGTTTCGATCGCGGTATGCTGGCTTACGAGTCGGACTCGCAACGTCTTAGCCACGGACGCCGCTAAGTGTATATTAAGAAAGTAAATTTCCACTACTGCCAGTCCCTAGTCCGGACGCGAAAGAAGGAGGGTTGGAGAAAGAGAGAGAGAGATAGATAGAGAGAGAGAGAGAGAGAGAGAGAGAGAGGGGGGGGGGCAGCTTCTCCACTTGACACTAAAATGGGATTAAAAGGGGAATTAGGAAGCAAGGACACCGATAAGACCCCCACAAAGCGAATATTAATGGGAGAGGCCAAAGGTGCTGGATAGGATTCTACCCATGATTTTGAAAAGACTGCACAGATTACAGCACAATGGAAAAACAGAATACGAACCCTATGTGATACATAATGTAAAGATATTAACCCGAACGAAAGGTAAATTAGCACGATTCACATTGCGGCTACACAGCCTTCATCAGCACACACAGAAATCAAACAAAACCACACACATTTACAACATTGCTTAACTGACGTTTCCCGAAAGAGCCTCGTTGATGTCTTGCAAGTTGCCACGTCATTGTTAATAATGAAAGTAAATAGAGTTTTTCATTCACTTTCTTTACAGAATTTCAATCTAAGTTGTTGGGTATTTTTTGCATCAACCAGTGATTATGTGGTCACAAGGTCTACATACAACCGCTTCAAAACTGGACTCAATATAAGGTCGATTATTTGTTGTGTAGTGTACCTAAAAATCTACATCGCAACATCAAGATCAAATGTTTTTCTTTAAAAAAAAATCAAATCAGATCGCAATTTATGAAACAGTCATATTAGTTATCTTATATGACTGAAGCATGGACAGTTAAAGGAGACGAGGCTTTTACTACAAACTGTTTTTCTTCTGTTGCTGCTGCTTCTCCTGCTTCTGCTGCTTCTTCTGCTTCTGTTGCTTCTGCTTCTTCTTCTGCTTTTTCTGCTTCTTCTTCTGCTGCTTCTGCTTCTTCTTCTGCTTCTTTTTCTGCTTCTTCTGCTTCTTCTTCTGCTGCTATTGCTGCTATTCCTGCTTCTTCTTCTGCTGCTACTGCATCTTCTCCTGCTTCTTCTTCTGCTGCTACTGCTGCTTCTACTGCTTCTGTTGCTTGTGCTGTTTCTGCTTATGCTGCTTCTGTTGCTACTGATGATGCTTCTGCTCTTCTGCTGCTTCTGTTGCTTCTGCTGATTCTGTTGCTACTGCTGCTTCTGCTGCTACTGCTGTTGCTTCACCTGCTGATTCTGCTGCTTCTTCTGCTGCTTCTGCTGCTACTGCAGCTTCTTCTGCTGCTTCTGCTGCTACTGCTGCTTGTTGCTACTGTAGCTTATGCTGCTTGTTGCTACTGTAGCTTCTGCTGCTTCTGCTGCTTATGCTGCTACTGTAGCGTCTTCTGCTGCTGCTGCTTCTGCTGCTACTGTAGCTTCTTTTGCTGCTACTGCCCCTTCTGTTGCTACTGCCCCTTCTGCTGCTGCTTCTTCTTCTTCGTCTCCTTTTTTCGTATTCTTCTTCTTCTTCCTCCTTTTCTTCCTCTTCTCTTTCTGCTTCTTCTTGTGCTTCGGCTTCTGCTTCTTCTTCGCGTTTCACTGGCTGTAAACACATTCGAAAAGTTTTTTGGACTTTGGTCTTGTTTCAGAACCTGAGTTTTACATGTACTTCCGCTTTACATATCTGACTTTTTTTTAATGCAGAGTATTGGTTTATTACCTCTCAGGCAAATGTTCTCCGACTTCAGTGAAAACTGCCATAAGTAGACTCTTACGAGTCTTGGAGGAGGCAGTGGATATATGATTATTACCCCCTAAAGCTGGTCCTTGGAACTATCACAGGGAACTGGAATCTTCTCAGAAGTCTCATGACGATTCTGGGTACCCATCAAAGAGGCAAATAGAGGATATACAAGGAGGGTCAAAGAGAGGATATACAAGGGGGGTCAAATAGAGGATATACAATGAGGCAAATAGAAGATATACAAGTAGGCAAATAGAGGATATACACGGAGAGTCAAATAGAGGGTATACAAGGAGAGTCAAATAGAGGATATACAAGGAGGCAAATAGAAGATATACAAGTAGGCAAATAGAGGATATACACGGAGAATCAAATAAAGGATATACAAGGAGAGTCAAATAGAGGATATACAAGGAGAGTCAAATAGAGGATATACAAGTAGGCAAATAGAGGATATACACGGAGAGTCAAATAGAGGATATACACGGAGGCAAATAAAGGATATACAAGGAGAGTCAAATAGAGGATATACAAGGAGGCAAATAAAGGATATACAAGGAGAGTCAAGTAGAGGATATACAAGGAGGCAAATAAAGGATATACAAGGAGAGTCAAATAGAGGATATACAAGGAGGGTCAAATAAAGGATATACAAGGAGGCAAATAGAGGATATACAAGGAGGCAAATAGAGGATATACAAGGAGAGTCAAATAAAGGATATACAAGGAGAGTCAAATAGATGATATACAAGGAGGGAAAAAAGAGGATATACAAGGAGAGTCAAATAGAGGATATACAAGGAGATAGAGGATACACAATGAGGTAAATAGAGGATATACAAGGAGGCTAATAGAGGATATACAAGGAGATAAATAGAGGATACACAATTAGGCAAATAGAGGATATACAAGGAGGCTTATATAGGATATTTAAGGAGATAAATAGAGGATACACAAGGAGGCAACAAGAGGATATACAAGGAGGCTAATAGAGGATATACAAGGAGATAAATAGAGGATACACGATGAGGCAAATAGAGGATATACAAGGAGGCTAATAAAGGATATACAAGTAGATAAATAGAGGATACACAAGGAGGCAAATAGACGAAAATCAAGGAGATAGAGGATACACAAACAGGCTAATAGAGGATATACAAAGAGAGTCAAATATTAGAGGATATACAAGGAGAGTCAAAAAGAGAATCAAGGAGAGTCAAATATAGGATATACAAGGAGAGAAATAGAGGATATACAAAGAGGCAAATAAAGGATATAAAAAGAGGCAAATAGATGATATACATGGAGAGTGGTGGCACAACAACAAATTTAAAATATATTTGAATCACCTCTGATTACTGGCCTCATGAGGGCTAAATGACTGTACGGATTGTTGCATACTGATGATGTGGCTGATAGCCGAAAGTCAAACCAAAAATTACACAAAAAGAGTTACTGACACAAAAGAGTCGTTAAATGGGAATAGACCACGAGGTCTTTCATTTGTGCAGCGGTGAAGTCGTGGTATTCAAAGTGGCGGTAGCTTATTTAAATGCAGGCTGGTGAAATACCTTATGTAATAATTCTACATGTGTATAGCCAACTTATCGTGCTCCACTACTTCCTTAACAATAAATTGTATTTCTGGTGGCGACCGTTAGCTTTGGCACCTCTAGCAATTGACATATGTATTACAACGTGCGCATATTTCTGGATTGTGCTGGGTGGGACCAACTGTTTATTCACCAGTTATTAAATGCGACAGTGAGTGACATTTCATTTCATTTTCATTGGCACAGGAATGGAGCAAGTATGGGGTGACCCCATTGTAGTGAATTTAAACCCTCTACAAAGACTAAGATCACGAAATGGACAAGAAGACATTGGAAAGATACAGGCAGATCACTTCGAGTCACCCGCTGCAAAACGAAGACCAATCAAAGATATGACTTGAGGAGAGTGATAACTGCAGCAGTGAGCCTCAAGAGCTTAGAATACTGAAGGAGAGGAAGAAGAATTAAAAAAAAAAAAACACACACACACAATAAAGTGAAATAAAATATAGTGGGATGGAACAGAAAGTACGTTAATTTTTCACGCCACATCTCGTCGGCTTCGAGATTTGATAGGTAAATCCCCAGAACGTCCTATAGTATAGGGATGTTAGGGTTAGTAGTAGTCGCTATTCATTTAACACCAGCCCTAACACAACCCCCCCCCCCCCCCCCCACCCAACCTAACATAATATGGCACTAATGAGGAAAACCCCTAGGGATCCCTAGTAATTTCATACGAAATCTCGAAGCCAACGAGATGTGACCGCAAAACATTAAAATACTGAACGGAAACATGCAAGACTAAAACAACGGTTGAAATCTTAAGATAATATCAATAATGGCCAAGAAAGAACAGAACAGCCAAGACAATCCGAAAGACAGACATCCATCACGCCTGGCGTTCTAACATGAATATGCAAACTAATCTGTTGTCATTTAATCATTTGTTTCACAAGAGCTCTTTGTGGTTGGCCGGATCATATTTGGACAAATCCCGAGGGATATCAAAGAAATACGATTACCCATGCTCTTCATTTATTCACTGTGTTTGAGATCATCAGATCGTATTTGAGAACCAGATTCCGCTGAAATGCATGGATGAACTGCCTTGTTCTTATGAAATACTTTCTCGGCCTTGAAATACGTAAATGAAACATTTGTTTTTATCTTCTGTAAATCCTTTGTCATCTTTGTTTTTCCCTTTCTTCTTGCCAGTTCTTCTTCCTCCTTTCTTTCCCTCATCCGTACAATTTCTTTTTCTTACTGTCTCCTGATTTATTTGAGTTAACGACCTACTTACTCATCACATTATTCTCCGTCGCTTTCTTCTCTATCTCCTGCTCCCAAATTCCCTAATTCTTCCATTCTATCTGCTTTTCCGTCTGCTTCTCGTTCTTGTCTGTCCTCTTTTCTATCATCATCAGCATCGTCATCCTCCTCGAAATTATCATTATCATAATTATTATCAGCTCTTCGACTTATATTTCTTCTTCTCCCCTCCCCCTCTTTTCTCCTGTTTATCCTCTTCCCTTTTCCTCCTCTTTCCTTTCTTCCTCCTCTTCTTTTTTTTTTTCTTCTTCTTCTTTCTTTTTATTCTTCGACTCCTCCTTTTCATCCTTCCGCTTCTGCTTCTTCGTCTTTGCCGCCTTTGCTTCTTCCTCTTCTCATGTCAGATCTAGAGGAGCTAGTAGCAAACCTGTTTCTTCATTATCAGTTCCCTATCAAATCAATCCTTCTTCATTTCCGCTTTGTTGTGCCATGTCTGTCAATTTGAGTGTTTCAAGAAAAGCAAAAATCTCTTTTCACTCCCCATGAAAGAATTGGGCATATAGGGCTATACCTATCCTGTATAGAGCAATCGGCACTTGGCGGCTGATGTAAACAGCAACATGATGCCGGTCGCATTTATTTCCAAAGATAAAACGTAGGACGCATTACTGGCTGAGTAGACCTGGGATCCAACGTGATGTTTTGAGGAAAACCTAACTGCTCGATGTGGATTTGAACCTAAAACCTTCGAATCGCTAGGCGATCGTCTAGCGGCTAAACCACGTCGGCTGCTTATTTCAGGTGTCTGTACTATCTATTTCTCTCTTTACTCTTTTCCTTGTTCCCATTTCCTTGTCCATTCATTCCATCGTTACTGTCTTTCTTTCTATATGCGTTTGCTTTTGTCTATTTACTTCGTGTGTGTGCGCGCGCGTGTGTGTGTGTGCGCGCGCGTGTGTGTGCGCGTGTGCACGCGTGCGTGCGTGTGTGTGTTTGCGTGTGTGTGTGTGTGTGTTCAAATTACTTTCATTTAAGAATTTCTCAGGTCTGTTCTTTTATTTGTCGGCGTCTGTGTGGCTTAGGCGTTGCGAACTCGCTTCGTAATCCCAGGGTGCTGGGTTCGATCTAAACTGCAGGCCTTGCGCCTTGCGTTGGTTTCGACAGTGATATCGAGAAGCCGACCGTCAAGAAAGCAACAGCAAACTACTGCACGTAAACTTGCCTAGGAAAACCACAACAATCCAAAAAATTGGTTCTGAACGTCCTGTAAAAGATGCACAACTAACTTGTGTTTTATTTATTAAATGTCACAAGCTTGGCTACAATGACAGCAACATCTGACACCTAAATGACATTTTCCCACTATTCCCGACCGTGGGCGGGGAGGAAATTGACAGACAGTGCACACAAATAGTACAATTGGGTGTTGTCATTTTAAGAAGACGTGGTGTTTTATCAGAGCCGATATGGGGATAAATTTAGCCAGATGCCGAAACAGTTTGGTCTAGTTTACGTGTCTGTTGGATGGAATGAGACACGTGGGTTTTTATCGTGTTTCTGTGGTGAAGTCTGTAAGTCGTTTGACTAGCGCTGGGAAAAATGTTGGTTCGATTCTGAGCTCTTTCGTTGCGTTTGCAACTGGATTTTTCATAACTGTTTGGGTCGTTGCTGGAGCGACAGGACGTATATTTTATGTGAGGCTCTCTGTGAGCATCCAGCTAGTCTGGCGAGAGATGCTCAGTCTTACATCAACATTATTTCTCGCCTTGATCATTAAATTAGTCAGTCATTCATATCTTCATTTCTTTGCACATCTGTGGATTTTTTTATATCAATCCATTCATTTCTCCGTCTATTCTGTCATGCACCTATAAATCCAGAACATAATTTCCACCCATCCATTCATCCATTTCTCTTTCCGAGGCCTTTAGGCGTACTGGGCACATAGGGCAAGACCTATATTTGTATAGACCAATCAGCACTTGGTGGATGATGTGGTCAGCATCACGCCCGCCGCCTTTACTTCCCAGGACTGTACCTGGTATCCATTCAAGGCTGGATCAACCTGGTAATAAAAGTCATTTAAAAAAAAAACCGTCTGGCTCCGTCAGGACGCGAACCCACGACCTTCTAATCCGCAGGCGGGCCTCTAGCCATGGCGACTCTCAACATTAACAATCAACCAATAATTTATTTCACGCTGCCTAATTTATCATTATTATTATTGCCAGAAGGTAATCTCATGAATTATCCGGTCGTCACCTTTTGCCATGCCTCTAGGAGCAGGCGGTAATGCTTCACTATCTCAGACGATCACCAGAATCATGGATCATGTCAATGTTCTTGTCCTAGCCACTCCATCCGGTGAGGCCATCATGGTATTTATCTCTTTGCCTCTCTCTTGTTATTTTTTCCATTCCTTCCCATAACATGTCTGAAAAACATCGACTGTCTATGTCAGGGTTCTTCTCGGTTGATTTTTTCAAGCCCACACTCTTCTGAAAGCCATACAGGAGGGAAAGGTCCAGGACAAAAGAGTAAGAGGTGTAAGTAAAGTTCCCTTTTCACGCCTTTCGGCGCATCGGGCATATGGGCAGAGCGTCCCATATTTTTAGAGACCATCAGTGCTTTGTGGGTAATGTGGTCAGTATTACGCCGGCTGTCTTTACTTTCCCAGGACAGCCCATCCTGGTACCCATTTTAGGCTGGGTCGACCTGCGACGTCCCATACCACGACAAAAATCCACGCAGCCTGCACTGGGTTTCGATCGCGGTACGCTGGCTTACGAGTCGGACTCCCAACGCCTTAGCCACGGAGCAAGAGGTGTACAATGATAAAAGTGGAGCGCAGAAAAAAATAGGGGAGGGGGGGGGTCAAGATTTTGAATACCAGCAGCGTGGGAGAGTAAACGTAAAATATGTTAAATAAAATAACTAACCTACTTAGAGAGAATGCTTCGTGATGTCGAACCTTGCAAGGCATTAATTGAGAAGGAGAGGAATTGAAACCTCAAGATTTAAAAGGTAACACTGAAAACTTTTACAATAGCGAGACGTGTCCATAGTCTAAAGCAGCAGTTCTCAAATTTGTTTTCGCCACGGTACCCTTGTTGGGCAAAAAAAATTTGCGGCACACCTTCCCTTAAAGCGGTTTGAATACTTATGGGAAAAAATGGAGATAAAAACAAAAAAAAAAACGGTGCACATTTAATGTTCATTTGTCTTTAATGCGATGAATAAATCTGTCTGGGTGAATATTTCATTATTTCCTTTATGTTTATGAAAAGTTTAGTTAATTGTACCATCAGATCACTTGAAGGTTGCTCCTGCATCTGTTTTTTTTTTTTTTGTAGGTTGGGAATGTCGGCTCTGTGGCTAAATCGATGTGAACGCTTCGTAATGCGGGATGCCGGGTTCGATCCCAGCTGCGGGCCATGTACCTTGCGTTGGTTTCGACAGTGGTATCAAGAAAGCCGACCGCCCAGAAGGCAATGGCAAACTACAGGACGTAAATTTGCCTAGAAAAACCACACAACGGGGAGGGGTTGTTGGGATTGGTTCTGCAAAGTCCTGTAAAGGATACGCAACTAACCTAGGTTGAGGATGTACTGCAGTCTTGCCAATAGCATTGGTTTCCTTTACAGTATTTCTGTTTTAAACTGATGTCTTCGCTGATCTCAAGCAGATTTTTAAAAGTTGTTGATTAATGCCGCGGCACCCCATTTGAGAACCGCTGTTCTAGGGGATCAGAGGAGCATGAACTCGAACCTTGTATGTGCGAACCTTGTATGTCCGAACCTTGTATGTCAGAATTCTTGTTATGTTCGAATTCTTGTATGTCCCGAACCTTGTATGTCCAAATCTTGTATGTCCGAATCTTGTATGTCCGAACCTTGTATGTCCGAACCTTGTATGTCCGAACCTTGTATGTCCGAATCTTGTATGTCCGAATCTTGTATGTCCGAACCTTGTATGTCCGAATCTTGTAAGTCCGAACCTTGTATGTCCGAATCTTGTATGTCCGAACCTTGTATGTCCGAATCTTGTATGTGCGAACCTTGTATCTCCCTCAATGTCTGAAGTGGTCAAATGTGACAAAGACGATGACCAGTTGCAATTAATGTCGGGCCGACGCCTTCGAAAATTCCTTGAAGACTGGACGAACAGACTGCACAGAAGAATTTGAAACAAGACCAAAGTCCAGAAGTGAACCAACACCCAGAACTCTCCACTGGAGTTTACATCGCTTGAACGCAAAGAAGAAGAAGAACTCAAGATAACCAAGTAAAATATACAGACAGATCCAATTTTCACTTCTTTTCGTTCGCCATTTACTGAAAGGGAGATAAAACGTGTATCTACAGATTATCTATCCTGATTTTTATTTTGGGATAATATATATTATCTCTGAGGAGATTAACGTGTGGGAAATTGAAATGATGAAAAAAAAATGTAAGGAGTGTCCCAAAAAAAGTGGGGTGGGGGAGGTGTTGAAAAATGTCATAATAAATGACGTAATTCTGGGAGTTCGTGGGAAATATTGTGAAATGGGAAAGGGCTTGAATATACATGGTGAAGAAGTTGAAATACTTATATGGGTTAATTTTGTCTGATCGTTTTTCGTAAATAAATCATGGACGCCCTCAACAGCTCTAGCAAGGTTGTCTTATCGTTTTCCATTGCGTGCAAATCACGTCTAACAAGGGCGCCGACACAAAGATAACATTGGGGGGGGGGGGCGGAAACTTACATAAGTTCATCATCATATAATAATAGTAATAATTATTATAACAACAATAAGACCAGTTCCTTTTATAAGTTGATAATAATAATAATAAGACTATTCCCTTGCATAAGTTCATAACAATCATAATAATGTTAATAATAAGACAAGTCCCTTTCATAAGTTCATTGTAATAACAATAATAATATTGAGACAGGTCCCAAGCACGGCTTTCAAAGGAGGAGGGTCTAGCTGAACCCGAGGACTTCGTGGTCTCCGAAAGTAGTTCGTTACTGTAATCAGCCAGAAGGCCTGCATGGAGACATCAAGAAGGCAGCACCCTTCACCATGCAAAGGAACCATAGCCCAATCACATGTCTGCCTTAAACTACGAGTACAAGTGACCACAGAGAGAAAAACCGGACGGATCTTAACGGCGACAAACTCGCATGGCTTACTGGCTACGATTTACGGAACATGGAACACACGAGGCATGAGCGGAAAGGAAAATGTGGTTATAGGGAAGATAAGAACAGCAAAATTATGAATCTAGGCTCTGAATGAAAACAAGAAAAAGAGGGCAGTGACTCACAGATCACGAAGGAATTATGCTACTCTACAGTGGTGTCCCTACGACGGAGAGAGCCGAAAAAAAACGAAGAATGTGTTTTCTGTATTGAGGCCAGGAATCAAGTTAGTAACATCAAGGAATATAAATTCATCTCTGAGCGAATTATGGTGCTAGATCTGAAAAAAAAAGAAAAAAAATTTCCAATACTGTCACTATGTACGGACCAAATGAAGACGAGTGAGTGGATGTCGAAGAAGTAAACTGCACAAATCAAGACGAGTGAGTGGTTGTCGAAGAAATAAACTGCACAAATCAAGACGAGTTAGTGGAGGTAGAAAAAGCGAAATGCATAAATCAAGACGAGTGAGTGGATGTCGAAGAAGTGAAATGCACAAATCAAGACGAGTGAGTGGATGCCGAAGAAGTGAAATGCACAAATCAAGACGAGTGAGTGGATGTCGAAGAACTAAACTGCACAAATGAAGACGAGTGAGTGTATGTCGAAGAACTAAACTGCACAAATCAAGACGAGTGAGTGGATGTCGAAGAAGTAAACTGCACAAATGAAGACGAGTGAGTGGATGTCGAAGAAGTAAAATGCACAAATCAAGACGAGTGAGTGGATGTCGAAGAAGTGAAATGCACAAATCAAGACGAGTGAGTGGATGTCGAAGAAGTGAAATGCACAAATGAAGACGAGTGAGTGGATGTCGAAGAAGTGAACTGCACAAAATAACCATAGCTGATTGTCACGATTAAATTATTCTCCCTGGAGATCTAGATGCCAAAGTAGGAAATCATCACTTTAGTTGAGATGGAGTGATCGGGAGGTATGGTGAAGATGTTTCGAATGATGATGGCAAGCGACTCCTCAGATTCTGCAGGGAACAGAACCTTGTCATTAAAAATACAAATTCCCCCACAAACGTTTAAATGCATACTACGTAAATCTTCAAAGAATGAGAAATCCATCATTGTCTATGCCATAGTAAGGAAAAGTTCAGTTAAGTTGTGAGAGATACCAGAGTCATGAGAGGACCAGAGATTGGAAGTGACCACTATCTGACACAATAAAGAGAACAACTGAAAGAACTGCTCCAACATGGCAACACCGACAATCATGTAACAGAGAAGGAATTGGGATTAAGGCATGCAAGCTAAGAGAGCCAGATATTAAGGCTAAATACCAGGAGCTTATAGTGAAAGCAATAGGAACTGAAGAAGAACTATCGAAGGACACTGAGATTCAAGAATATTCCCACAAGCAGTTTCAGTAGACGCATGTAGAGCAGTCCCAAGTGAAAGGTGGGGACAAAGGACACCTTGGTGGACAGAAGAAGTCAAACTGAAAACAAGAGAAAAGAAAAGGGCATTGAGGCAATACTTGGCAGCCAGGAACACAGCTTAAGAAACTGAGAAATATAAACAATATGTGGCACTCAGAAGAGAGGTAAACAATATAGTACTTAAGGCAAAGAAGGAATCTTACGAAGAATTTGAAGAATGGTTGGAAAAGAATGCAAGAGAACATCAGAAACTGTTCTACAAGACCCTCAAGAAAATAAGGAAGAAGAAAGAGTGCCCGTTGAAATTCATAAAAGACAAAGAAGAGGCTCTGCTTACTACTACAATGATATCATGGACAGATGAAAGAACACTTCTCAGAGCTCCTTTGTGTTGAGGAAAGTCATGTCTCAGAAATAACGGACTTCACTGCAGAGAAGGAAATCATCCATGGGGATGATAACATGAGGATGATAACATGAGGATGATAACATGAGGATGATAACATGAGGATGATAACATGAGGATGATAACATGAGGATGATAACATGAGGATGATATAACATGAGGATAGAAGAATTGACGGCAGCTATTGAGAAGATTCGGAGGGGAAGTCTAACAGCAGGACAGTCTGGATGGGTATACCACCATAGATGGTCAAACCCCATATTGGAGTGCCAACGCACACAGAACGGCTTCTATTGACTCCAGCAGTCTGGTGCACGCGAAATTTTATACTAAAAGACAATGGGGATTACTATCATTACCAAACTACAGTTTTTATTCCAAACGGCTGATAACGCCATGACTCAATGAGACAAAACTATATGGCGTTCCTGGAGCAAAGTTACTCTAGAATTATCGAGCAGAAAGTGAGAAGTCTAACAGAACCAGACCTGGATCAGGCCCAGGCTATGGACTTCTCTACATTTATGCCAGTCCTGACCTACTGGAGTGAATCATGGGCAATGACAACAGCTCACAGATACCAGGCCTCGGAAACGAGATATCTGAGAAAAGTGGTCTAAGTGAGAAGACGGGATAAAGTTCGCAGTCAAGACAATATATGTCCAAGTGTTGAAAGCCGGGCCTTACCACCTCGAGTGGATCAGTCACAGTTACGACGGTTTGGACATGTATGCAGAAAGGGAGATACATCAGTGCCATATCCGTCCGCTCATCATTTATGAAATTATTACCAAAGGAAAAAAGCGACCTACTGCGAGCAGCATCGGCTATAATTGTGGTCTAGTTTCATCGTGCCAAAAATGCTAGCTAAGTAATGTTCATTGTACAAAACATTATCTTGGGCCGGTACTCTATTAGAAGTATAAGCTTTTGCATTTCTGAAGTTTTAGAAGCGCAACTTGCTTGCTTGCTATACCCCACCAGGATATCACACAAGAGATAAACACCCGGTGACATAAAGTGCCACCATGCGGATGAGGATCACTATTGGAGAGGTCCCAGAGACCTCTTTCAGAAGTTATGGCCACATTTGTGGCCCAGCTATACTCAGGGCCCCTAGTAAAAAGCCAGGGTGGGGCTTCAAATAAAAAATTGCATCCCACAAGGGGACGACTTCTTGGTAGCGCAACGCTTTTATAAAAAAATATTCCAACAAAATTGTGTGACCAACACCAGTGACGAAAATAACCTAAAGAAGTAAAAATAACTGACGAAATAATGATATAGCAACATACCTTACAACTAATCTATTGCGTCGCTGCAGCCGAAAGTCTGCGCCTTGTCTGCACAAATCATTTGTTCCCGTCGAAAGTTATAATCATGTTATCATCCTGCCCAGAATTCCGTAGCGATAACCACCAATCAGGGGAGATCAATAGCAACAGTAGCGTCTGTTTATCTGTTAGTTACTTCCCTTGGATATTTCCGGTTGATATCAGTTAAATCTCGCGGACGGATTATTTATATGTGGCTTCCGGTTCGTTGCTATGAGGGAAATGTATTTCCGCGTTATGCTACCTGGGTATTAGCGGATCAGAACTTAATGTAGCGTAGTGGATTGAAGACTATCCCGACACAAAATAAGACAGTGTTTAAACTGTTGATGGGTTTAATTTGTGATTATAGACGTGGGTAATGTTGACACCTTGTGGGAATGTTAAATTGGGCAAAAGAGGAGGTATGTTTGTGCTCTCTGAAGCGGTATCGGGGCTGGCAAATGACAAGTTTGAATCCTACTTTTTAACATTGCCTAGTTGTATTTTTCGTCAGTCAATCATGTTCCGTCTCCGAAGTTAAGGTTGGTGGCAATGGATCTCCCACATGCTCGTATTTCTTGCCACGCTCTTGCACTGCTGCTGGTCCATCTCTCGATGTTATCCTGCCACCTGTATCGGTTGTCTACTCTTGCTCCCATTGTGTTCGACTTTTTTCTCCAGTATGGTATTTAACGGAGTTGTATGCCTTTTAATGTGGCCAAAGTATTTCAATTGTCCCTCGTTTTTTCTTTTCTTTTTTTTTTTTTTTTTTTTTTTTCAGTAATTCCCTTTTTGAGGTTAAACAAACAATAATAGTTTAAATGCGTAGTATTTACAGGACTTTGCAAAACCGACCCCTACATTTTTTTAGCTTTTTTTGGGGGGGGGGAGGGGGAGGGTTTCTAAGAACATTTTACATTCAGTAGTTTGCCATTGCTTACTAAATGGTCAGACAAACCGTCCGCAGCTGTGATAAAACCCGGCACCTCGGCATTTACGAAGCGTGTTCGCAACGCCTAAGCCACAGACGCCAGCGGTGGGTGAGCACAGATATAAATATCTGGATGGGTTTGCCATATGGGTGGGACAAGTCAAGAACACTCACGTGATCTGTGTGTCTGTGGGACGTTTGCGACGACAAAACATGATGTTGTATACTTATCGACACAGCACATGCTGCTGATGATGGAAAGATCTCTCGGAAAAATAGACAGAGGAAAACAACGCGAGAAGATCCGACTTGGCTTCTTGGTTTGCCGTTGGAAAATAAACAAGCGTCACGTTTAACCAGCATGCTCAAAGGGGGAGCTTTAGGTTGTAATTGTGACCAGGTTACGTGCGCCATATAAAATAGGTTAACATTGTCCACCACTATGTAATCCTGAAAACAAGATTCTTGCAGCGCTCATGCGATCAAAGGAGATAGATCCAAATACTGTCCCGACAGGCGACGAAGTCGTCTACTGGCTAGCCAGTGGGCGACCCGGTCGCGGATGATGAGAAGATTGTTAACAAGCTTTTATCATGGCATGCAAAAGCATTCGTAAGGAACGGGCGATTGAGGATCACACATTGAGAAGAGGCATGATCGCCGACACCAGTCAGCTAAACACATGATAATGATGGTTATGCAGCGTTCTTCTTGGCTAAGAGTGAGTTTAGGATGTTTTCCTCCGTTTCTAAAGGTCATGGGTTCGCTTCCACGACTCTGTGTTTTTTTTTTAAGGGGTGTAATGTTAATGAAAATGACTGGAAAACATCGCTGAAGCTGCGGAGTTGGTTTGTGAGTGACGCTGTAGTCATTGCGTTTACTTTTACACACACAGCTGGCTCTTTGTGGTGTGGCTTCCAGCTAGGCTTCGATCTTCTTCTGAAAGTCTATGTGACGTTGGTAGTCATGTTTATCCACAGTCTTCTTTCTCGTGTGCTTTCAGTTAACTCTGACACAGATGATCCTCAACGCCATGGCATGAAACTGTCCAGCATCTTTTCCCTCGGTCTCCCTCTGCCTCTCCTCCAACTTTCCTACCGTCACGATGTACTCCAGTTGTCTCCTTTTGATCACTTGACCAAAAAATGTAGATTGTCTATTTCTGATGTAGGCGATATCTGCTCCACTTTACCCAACATATGGGGTGTCCAGAAATTCTATATTAGTGCCTTTTTCGTCCATGCTTATGGGTAAAAAAAAGGGGGGGGTGTCGGGGGCTGGTGTGTGGGTGGCGTAAATATATACATTTTTTTTAAATTAATTGTGTATTCTTTTCTTTTTCCTCCACCTGGGTTCTGGGCCCCATTGTTGGGAAAACAAGACCTACGACCTCTCCAACAAGCATGTCGTAGGAAGTTGGGTAGGAGGGGCTGGGGTGGGGGGATGGTTCCTTCTAAATGGAGTAAATCATCCGAGCAGCAAGAAAGAACCAACTGCACACAAATAAGCCAGTAAAACTGTTGTGCACTCAGGCCCTGGCACATAGCCAAAGTCCAAATGGGTGAGCCGCCAGGAAGTAACCTTTGGAGGTTACAGCCGGTGAACAAAAAACGGAGAAGTAGATTCTTGTCTAAGTGCAACAAAAAGCAATGGAAACATACACGCAGGTAATCTTAGTGACCGGGGAAGGAAACGAGAATCAGTGAGCAGGATCAAATTTACCTATTAAATGATTGTTGGCACATTACAATAAATATTTCGTTGTTGAAGATTAGTCGGCTTGTCAAATTAGTCTGCTTGAGTTGATTTTAATGATGATTCCCCCCCCCCCCCCAACCCCCCTTTTTCAAATTTGACTTCAGGAGTGAAAAAAAGAGAAGAGAAAAAAAAGAGGATAGGAGAAGTGAAAAAAAAGAGAAGAGAAGAAAAGTAAATTAGAGAGAAGAGCAAGAGAGGAGAATGAAGGAGAAGAGAAGAGAAAAAAGAGGAGAAGAGAAGAAAAAAGAGAAGAGAAGAAAAAAGAGAAGAGAAAAAGAGAAGAGAAGAGAAAAAAGAGAAGATAAGAGGATGAAAGAGAAGACACACGAAAGCACAAAAACAGAAGAGAAGAGAATTTAAAAAAAAAGAGAAGAGAAGAGAACCAAGAGAAGGAAATGAACGAGAAGAGAAGATAAAGAAGAGAACAAAAGAGAAAAAGAGAGAGAGAGAGAAGTGAAGAGAAAAAAGAGAAGAGAAGAGGAAAAAAGAAAAGAGAAAAAAGAATAGAGAAAAAAGAGGAGAAGAGAAGAGACAAGAAGAGAAGTGACGAGAAGAGAAGAAAAGAAAAAGAAAAGAGAAGAGAGGGGAATACAAGTGGAGAAAAGAGATGAAAGGGGAAGAGAAGTGAAGTGAAGGGAAGAGATGAGAAGAGAAGAGAAAGGAAGACAGAGAAGAAAAGAGAGGAGAGGGAATAGAAGAGAATTAAAGAGAAGAGAAGAGATGGGATGAGAAGATAAGAGAAGTGAAGAGAGAGAAGAGAAGAGAAAATGAAAGAGAAGAGAATGGAAGAGAAGAGAGGGAATAGAAGAGAATGAAAGAGAATAGAAGAGAAAACAGAGAAGAGAAGAGAACCAAGAGAAGAGAATGAAAGAGAAGAGAAAAGAAAACATAGAAGACAAGAGAATGAAACAGAAGAGAAGAGAAAAAAGAGAACAGAAGACAAAAGAAATAGAGAGAAGAGAAAAGGAAAAAGAGAAGAGAAGAGAAAAAAGGGAAGAGAAAAAAATTAAGAGAAAAAGGACGAGAAGAGAAGAGACGGGAAGAGAACAAAAAGTAAGAAGAGAAGAGAGAGGAATAGAGGGGGGAAAAGAGTAGAAAGGGGAAGAGAAGAGAAGTGAAGGGAAGTGAAGGGAAGTGAAGGGGAGAGACGAGAAGAGACGTGAAGAGAGAGAAGAGAAAAGAAGAGAGGAAAAGAGAAAAGAAGACAGGGAAGAGAAGAGAGGGAATAGAAGAGAATGGAAAAGAAGAAGAGAAAAGAGGAGAGAAGTGAAGAGAGAGAAGAGAGAAAAGAAGAGAACACACGAGGAAAGAGAAGAAAACGGAAGAGAAGAGATGGTATAGAAGAGAATGGAAGAGAAGAGACAATAATAGAAGAGAAGAAAAGTGATGGGAAGTGAAGAGAAGTGAAGAGAAGTGAAGGGAAGAAAGATAAGAGAAGAGAAGCAAAATGAAGTGAAGGAAAGAGAAGAGAGAGAACAGAAGAGAGAAAAAAGAAGAGAGGAGAGGGGAAGTGAAGAGAAGAGATGTGAAGAGAAGTGAAGGGGTGAGAAGAGAAGAGAAAGGAAGAGAAGAGAAGAGGAGAATAAAAGAGAATAAAAGAGAAAAGATAAGTCACCTACACAGACAGACAGACCGTCAGACAGACATTCAGATGGTCAGACGGACGGACAGACAGAGATAAGGACATATAGATATAAGCATCCGGACAGACAGAAATATATCAAGTGAGAGAGGGAGGGAGAGAGAGAGAGAGGGACAGAGACAGAGAGTGAGATGAGGAGATGGGGAAAGAGAAAAAAAAAATTTTAATTTTCATGGTAAATGCAGGCATGAATATGTGGAAAGATGATTGTTCGGATCGGTAGATGATTGTATGGATCGGTAGATGATTGTTCGGATCAGTAGATAATTGTATGGATCGGTAGATGATTGTATGGATCGGTAGATGATTGTATGGATCGGTAGATGATTGTATGGATCGGTAGATGATTGTTCGGATCGGTAGATGTTTGTTCGGATCGGTAGAGGATTGTATGGATCGGTAGAGGATTGTATGGATCGGTAGAGGATTGTATGGATCGGTAGATGATTGTTCGGATCGGTAGATGATTGTGCAGGTCGGTAGATGATTGTGCAGGTCGGTAGATGATTGTGCAGGTCGGCAGATAATTGTGCAGATCGGTAGATGATTGTATGGATCGGTAGATGATTGTTCGGATCGGTAGATGATTGTTCGGATCGGTAGATGATAGTATGGATCGGTAGATGATTGTTCGGATCGGTAGATGAATGTTTGGATCGGTAGATGATTGTTCGGATCGGTAGATTGCGAAATAGTCCATGACTGCCATCCGTATGTCGCTACAGGAACGTTGAATACTCACATCATCATCATCATCTGCCCTGTCAACCGGCGGAGGCGCTCATGCGTCTGATTCACATCCCTTTTTCAAGAAATTTGTTTTTATAACTTTTAAGAATTCCCCTTTTTGTATTAATTTAAAAAAAAAAGGTTAAAAAAAACCTGAAGGCCCCATGAGTTTTTGACCAAATGCCCCAGATTTTAAAATCAAGTTGATCGGTTCGTCCCCCCCATTCCTACCTGGTTATACATGAAAATTTTGAGAGAGCAATCGTCATTCTGGAAGCAATCCGGGGGAGACCCCAGGTAACCCCTTTTTAACCCCCAAGAAATGTTTAAAAAAAAAAAAAAAGGAGGATTTGGGAAACGGGCCCCGAGGGGCCCTCTGAAATCTCCAGTCCTGCAGCACGGACAAGTCAGGTTACAGACAGTATTTGCGAAAATAATTGTAAACTGTGTGAACAAAGAGACACAACCGCTCTAATTTATTGTAAGAAAAGAGTTGTCACCCATTTAAAAAAATATATTTTAGTTATTTTTTTAAACTTTACCTTTCCCCCTCCATCATCCCAAAGCATTTCATCATCCATACCCCTTTTCCCGCATTTAAATTCATCAGCATCTATCACCATCCGCATTATCCATAAACATGCACACATCCTATCCCATCCATTTTTCATCAATCCTTTATGTCTATCCACCAACAAATCATACTCAAAAATTCAGCATTTTTCATCCATCCTCACCATTGCTTTTATCAATTTCTCCGCCCCTTTATCTATCATCCATCAAGCTACTCTATCCACCCTCCATGCTCTTTCATCATTTAAACAAAGATCTTCATCATCTATCCCTCATCCCTTTATGTCATTATCTAGCACTATCTATTCCCCTTTTTTCATACATCTATCCCCCATGCCCATTTATCCGGGTTTTTCCATGCATCATCTAAAAAATTCATCATCCAGTTGCATAATCATGACTTCCAGATCCTGCAATTTTCAATTTCATCCATCTACCATGCATGCATCGATCCTGCATCCCCCACCATGCTCCCTGTAATATTTTTTTCTGTGAAAAACCCCATGTAAAATAACCAAAACAGGGGGAAAAAACTTGGGAAATTTAAAGGTAGCTTTGTAGGGTGGGTCCCACCGGGGCCCGTAAACTGGCGACCGGGACCATTTAAAGGGTGGGTGACCTGGGAGCCAGTAAGGGTGATCGCCTGGGGATGTAGGGCTGGGTCGGCCTGGAGCCCTTAAGGTGGGTCGACCTGGGAGCCATGTAAGGGGGGTCGTTTTACCAGAAGGGGTGGGGCGGAGCCCGTAAGGCTGGTCGCTGGGAGCCTGTAAGGTGGCGGCTTTTGGGGGCCATTAAGGCGGGGGGCTGGGGGCCAATAAGGTGGGGCGGCTTTGGGGCCCGAAGGTGGGTCGCTGGAACCAGTAAGGGTGGGGCGCCTGGGACCATGAAAGGGGGTC
>CAJHNH020002941.1:0-88605 GCA_905116865.2 Candidula unifasciata
ACATTCTTTATTTTAAGTAGGCGAAATGAACAAGCATTTAATTCTCCTGGGATGTTGGCGATATCACACACTAAAACTTTTTCCCAGACGTTAAGTGTTAAGGTACAGAGATAAGACTGACCAAGCAGACTTACTGACTGGAGATTTGCACACCATCTGTTGTGGTGTCAGAAATTTTATCTCCTAGCCAGACTTTTAGGAGCAGCTAACTCCGGCTAATTGTGTTTAATTCCCCCTGAGGTTACCTAACTCGACGGCAGGTCCGACGGTCACTATTGACACAGTGAGCGGAAAGTGTTGGCAGAAGAATTGACACCGTCTGATTTTATTGTGAAGGCAGGTGAAGTAGGCCGGAGGTGTGACTAGGCCTATTAGCTGGGACCAGCTTAATTGAACCAGGAGATCCTAGCGTGGGAATTCAAACTTGTTGTACAGTCACTGACTGACAGGGAATATACACCCACAGGGGAGGAGCTGTGATATCCCTTAATGAGAATGATTTTAGGCGTAATGTAGGAGGAGCTTGATAAAAGTTATAAAGGGGTGAACTATAGGTCTGGTAAATGAGATCCTGTCGAGCACATGCCATCTGTTGGGCTTAACCTAAGCTTGAGACAGAACTTTTGGCATCGTGATTTCATTTTTCCAGGTAAGATCGAAATTAGGTTCACATCTATATTTTATGATAGAGATCTGTCTTTTTGCTCAAGTGTGTGTCTTCATCACTTTGTAGTACTCCTAGGCGGACATTTCTTCATTCTCGTAGGGCACTGTCACATTGCTTTATTTCCTATTTGATAGTGTCATGAATGTTTTTCGGGCACATGTGTTTCAATGTTGTAAAACCTAAATGTTGTTGTTGCCATTGAAATTTAATGAACTATCATGTTTTTGAAATCACAAGCGTGAAGATAACTTTGGCAATCTTTTCACGTGTGGTTAATGTGAATCTGTATTACATACAGCTAACACACTGAAATGTGTTTAACTCTCGGGAGGCTAATGCGGAGATTGATCCCGGAGAGTAAATCCACGAGATTTGTTATTTGATTCGCCCCAGAACTATTGTTAGCATTCTGGGCGCGTCGATTGTTCCAAGCATAGATTCCAGAACTGGTTCTGTCTGACTGATTGTCATTTTGAGTCTGTACGAGAGATGGCACCTGACGTAGAAGACTTGACTATCATTACAGGACGTGTAGAGGAAGGCAGAAGATGTAACAGTTGGAATGTGAGACATAAGCCCTTCCAAATTGGACAGGAGTGAATGTGAGCATGAGGGAGAGATGAAATGTTTTATTTAAATAAACATGCTTGATGTTAGTATAATATACATGCTTAGTGTACATCTAGAGCAGATACTACAAATATGCGCTTGTTTCTTCATTCTCCAGTTCCCACATTGGGCAGGGACTAGTAGGCATCCATTATTTGCCGACCGTCGAGTGTAACGACCTGCAGAAAGCAGTGAGGACGACAAACTGGAAAAGATAGGCAGGGTCTCAAGCCGAGAACTGTCCTGATGAGCTAAGTTATGTACAACTTTAATGTCATCTATAACATCATCCCAACTCTACTAGCCTAAACAAGTTCATTTTATTTTAATTTCGATTTATTAAATAAATCTTTTTGATGTCGTAACAACATTAGTTGAGTAAATTGTGTACTTAGGTTCAAGTGTCTTTGTGCATATTAGTTTACTTCAGCTAACAAATATTTAAATCACTTGATGGGGGCTTTTAAGTAATGCCAGGAAAGGAGACCAGTCGCAGGGGTTAAATGAGCACCTGGATTATATCACAGTGGGTGTATCCAGATATCTATCTATCCCTTCTCCTTCTCCTGTGGATACAAGTACAGCAACTTTCATTTCATGGAACGAGCCACTCGCTGTTTTCTTGGCTATCCAGGACTGTCTAGGATCAACATAGCTTAGATAATAGTCCAGTTTCTCACGTGGGTGGGCATTGTTAAGGTTCAAACCCACACCCTCACTATATCAGTGTATTTACCCACGTGGGCGCGCGACAATTGGGGATCTCGTCCCGGCATAGAACCCACCGACAATTGGAGATCTCGTCACCGGAATTTATAATAACATCGAGCGACAATTGGGTATCTCGTCTCGGGGTTTATAACATCACGTAACAATTGTGTCGCTCTCTAGAATTAAAACCTGACACAAGTGGCGTCCCGCCAGCGATCAAACCCGGCAGACCCTAGACTAACGAATAAAAAGTTTAATTTCATAGATTTCATTTTAACTCTTCATCCAGTTCTTAGACTAAAATCATACTTAGTAATTGGTAACTGGGAAGATTTAAATTATAATAACTGTAAAAGTATTTAATTGATGAAATCATATGAGTTAACTGTCTATCATTGAACATTTCATGAACATTGATTGTTTAATCTATAGTGCTTAGTTAGAGTTGATGAATTGATGATTTTTTTTGCTTGCATATTTCATTTGATATAGATTGTAGAACATATTACATGCTGACATCATATCATTGAGATTAATAATTAGTGACTGAGTGTAACATCGCTTTGATCATTTATAGGTTTATCTTTTTGCTGCTATAGTATTCTATAGGCTGTTAATCTGGTAGGCTGCTTTGCATCATATACATCTTTGTGCGGCTGTCATAGTCTCCTCTGGTGCCAAGTTCACTGTACTTTGCTCTGACATATCCTTCTTATCCTACCTCGGGAAGTATTACATTTTATCTCTAGATAGAATGGACTTACGTACCGAGTACCAAAAAGATGTAAGAAAATTCGGGATAGCTGAGGGTAGAGTAGGGGCACAGTTAGAAACATATATTAAATGCCAGATGGATACTTTTGATTATATGGTTGCCCGTAATGCTGCAGAGAAAAAGCGCCAGTTGGAGCTAGAAGAATATAATAGGCAGGAACAGCTTAGGAAAGAAGAGTATGAAAGAGAGGAACAGCTAAGGAAAGTAGAGTATGAAAGAGACATACAGCTTATAAGAGAAGAATTAGAAAGAGAGATAGAGTGTATTCAGGAAGGATTTGCTGAAAGGATGCGGCGTAAGAGTGAAGAAATTCATCGAAAACTGCTACTTGAGAGGGCAGAAAAAGATAGGATAAAACAGCAAGCAGAAAACATTAGCGTTGAGGAAACTGCGAGTATATGCGAGGAAAAACCATACCTCAGGCTGAAACTCAAGCAGATATGGTGGGGGCCCACTATCTAACCATTGTGGTGTGCACTCCTTGGCCAAACTCAACAGCTAAGGAAGAAAACATAAAAACCGGAGGACAGTATCTCACACCTCTTATTCCTACAGAGAAAAGAGGCAACAAGGAGAACTCTTCTTTAGGGATAACCAGATCTACATTGCTGGACCCCTTAACTTCCATTCTTAAGCCTAAAAAGGAAAAGATGGAACAAGAAGCAGAAATCTTCTAAAGGGACCAGATCTACATTGCTGGAACCCCTTACTCCCATTACCTCAGACGAGATAAATGAGAGCGAACCTGACAGTAGTGACAAGCGTGATAACGGTTGTAACCGTAGACATAGCTGTTCGACTGACACACCAGACATTAATGAGGACGAGGGCAAAGACTTACCCAACTCCCATATCCCCTTTGGTCCCTTCATGCAAGAAGAGGAATTAAAGCAGACTGATGTAGGGAATAACGCTGAACCTGTGTCCCCTATTTCCTTGGATGCGGCCGCATGCCTAATGGAATGTGTTAGTTCTGACTTTACACCAAAAGGAGTTGACTGCGATGGCGGCAACACACCTCCTGATTTGCTTTCACTGGACTGTGCATATGAAAGCCAGACCAAGGTGAGAATAGCAGATGAGGAGGAGAGTTCTCTGGACGTCTTGACGATCTTAGAGACTCGACATAAACAGGACAATTCTGCTAGGCCTGTGCACGTCGATAATGGACAGACAGAAGTGTTTGCCATTATCGAAGAAGAAAATACTTTTCGTGAGCAGGGAGACAACTTGTCTCTGCTGCCCTGTACAGCTGGGGCGACAGGGATACTTCTGATGAAGGACCCTGAAGCAGAACAAGCCATGAATAGTAGGGAACCCCAACATTCTGGTCTTGTAGTACTCTTTGCTTCGAAGGAAGTGACAGGGGTATCTCAGCTGGTGGTGGAAACTTCATTGCGAAGAAATCCCACCTTACAGTCTACAGGAAACCCTGAGTTTTTTTACTGATTTGACTGTATACCCTGACTTGATTTCGTGCTCTGACTCTGGACTGATCTTTGTTAAAGACAATTCCACCCTGACAATTTGGCTAGGTAAAGACAGAATGCACCGAAGAGGCAACAAATGGACACTCTTCAGAGAAATTGTTAGTGGTAAGTGGCACTCACTTCGTGGGATCACGATGAGTGAAGATATCCCTCGTTTTAAGAGGAGATTTGTAACAGATTTTTCAAGAATCTGTAGACGGAAGAAAAGAGGATCCAACCTGACTGCAACTAATCCTTTTAGTAGAACACTTCAGGCTCTCCCTAGGCAGATAGGGCGCGGCGAAGTGAGGAAACGCACAGAGGTTGTCAGTCAACGGCGCAGAGGAGTCCCGTTGACAAAGCATGGATCTTTGATTATCCGATGGAAGGAGGAACCTCCGGACAAAGAGACATTACCGAGCGACTGTTTGGAATACCCGCTCAATACCAGGATCAATGACAGTATTGAATTATCCTGGATGAAAGGACATGGGATATCTGCAGACTAGTGCAGATCTTCCCACTGCCATAAAGAATACTGGAAACAGAAAACTTAAGGGCAGTTATGCCAAGGAGGACTTGAAATTCTTGGAAGCCACAGAGCGTGCTGATGTGCGGTCAGGGTGACCGAACTTAAGGGAGAGGCTCTGTGACAATACGCTCGGTGACTCCAGAATGTCTTTCCTCAACCTACTTTTATTTCTTTGTATTTTGAAAGTATACAGGAAAATAGGGATTTGGATACATTCTTTATTTTAAGTAGGCGAAATGAACAAGCATTTAATTCTCCTGGGATGTTGGCGATATCACACACTAAAACTTTTTCCCAGACGTTAAGTGTTAAGGTACAGAGATAAGACTGACCAAGCAGACTTACTGACTGGAGATTTGCACACCATCTGTTGGTGTCAGAAATTTTATCTCCTAGCCAGACTTTTAGGAGCAGCTAACTCCGGCTAATTGTGTTTAATTCCCCCTGAGGTTACCTAACTCGACGGCAGGTCCGACGGTCACTATTGACACAGTGAGCGGAAAGTGTTGGCAGAAGAATTGACACCGTCTGATTTTATTGTGATGGCAGGTGAAGTAGGCTGGAGGTGTGACTAGGCCTATTAGCTGGGACCAGCTTAATTGAACCAGGAGATCCTAGCGTGGGAATTCAAACAATTGTTGTACAGTCACTGACTGACAGGGAATATACACCCACAGGGGAGGAGCTGTGATATCCCTTAATGAGAATGATTTTAGGCGTAATGTAGGAGGAGCTTGATAAAAGTTATAAAGGGGTGAACTATAGGTCTGGTAAATGAGATCCTGTCGAGCACATGCCATCTGTTGGGCTTAACCTAAGCTTGAGACAGAACTTTTGGCATCGTGGTTTCATTTTTCCAGGTAAGATCGAAATTAGGTTCACATCTATATTTTATGATAGAGATCTGTCTTTTTGCTCAAGTGTGTGTCTTCATCACTTTGTAGTACTCCTAGGCGGACATTTCTTCATTCTCGTAGGGCACTGTCACATTGCTTTATTTCCTATTTGATAGTGTCATGAATGTTTTTCGGGCACATGTGTTTCAATGTTGTAAAACCTAAATGTTGTTGTTGCCATTGAAATTTAATGAACTATCATGTTTTTGAAATCACAAGCGTGAAGATAACTTTGGCAATCTTTTCACGTGTGGTTAATGTGAATCTGTATTACATACAGCTAACACACTGAAATGTGTTTAACTCTCGGGAGGCTAATGCGGAGATTGATCCCGGAGAGTAAATCCACGAGATTTGTTATTTGATTCGCCCCAGAACTATTGTTAGCATTCTGGGCGCGTCGATTGTTCCAAGCATAGATTCCAGAACTGGTTCTGTCTGACTGATTGTCATTTTGAGTCTGTACGAGAGATGGCACCTGACGTAGAAGACTTGACTATCATTACAGGACGTGTAGAGGAAGGCAGAAGATGTAACAGTTGGAATGTGAGACATAAGCCCTTCCAAATTGGACAGGAGTGAATGTGAGCATGAGGGAGAGATGAAATGTTTTATTTAAATAAACATGCTTGATGTTAGTATAATATACATGCTTAGTGTACATCTAGAGCAGATACTACAAATATGCGCTTGTTTCTTCATTCTCCAGTTCCCACATTGGGCAGGGACTAGTAGGCATCCATTATTTGCCGACCGTCGAGTGTAACGACCTGCAGAAAGCAGTGAGGACGACAAACTGGAAAAGATAGGCAGGGTCTCAAGCCGAGAACTGTCCTGATGAGCTAAGTTATGTACAACTTTAATGTCATCTATAACATCATCCCAACTCTACTAGCCTAAACAAGTTCATTTTATTTTAATTTCGATTTATTAAATAAATCTTTTTGATGTCGTAACAACATTAGTTGAGTAAATTATGTACTTAGGTTCAAGTGTCTTTGTGCATATTAGTTTACTTCAGCTAACAAATATTTAAATCACTTGATGGGGGCTTTTAAGTAATGCCAGGAAAGGAGACCAGTCGCAGGGGTTAAATGAGCACCTGGATTATATCACAGTGGGTGTATCCAGATATCTATCTATCCCTTCTCCTTCTCCTGTGGATACAAGTACAGCAATTTTCATTTCATGGAACGAGCCACTCCGTCCTCGGATGAACTATAATTAGGGAGCTCAAGGAAAGGATAGGTAAAGACGCGCAGGTAAAGAATATCCGAAATCTTAACCCCAAAACTGCGAATGGAAAAGCCACAAAGGGACAGAAATAGAACAGGCATACGAAAAATAGAAATAGCAAGTAATTTGAAACTACATGAACGAAGGACTAGGCAAATAGGACAACATTAAAGTAGATTATCAAATTATAATAACAACTACATAAAGATATGGCGAACATTGATTCCTCCTGGGCTAAGAACGCTCAAACTGTGAACGATGCGAATTTCCAAGGAGATGTGACTAAAGGACTCTTTTCCCCGCCTTTGGGCGCATTGGGCATATAGGGCTAGACCTTCAGTTTATATACAAAACAGAACTCGTTAGGTTATTTGGTCAACTTCCCGCCTCCAAGGCGAGGCGGGTGTATTAATCCTAGGAGCAAAGATTAAAAACAGATTGCACATATTTTTTTAAAACTTGCAATTTAGTACATTATTATTAGTGAGCACTTAACAAGGCTTAGGTCCATTAATACCCCTTTCACACACTTTTAGAGAGTTTGTAAGAAGGTCGCGTAGGCTCCGATATTTTCTTTGCGCTAGTGCTTCTGTGAAAGCTTAGAATTTGTCAGGATTACTTCTTCTTTTTTTGCCCTCACCAGCTGGGAAAAGTTCTGACTGTTCGTCCACTTCTGGACTTAAGTCTTGCTCCAAAAGTGCGGTTTTAAGTGCACATGCAGTTTTACAGATCTGGTTTATTTGAATGTGGCCTGTTGGTACTTGCCTCTCAGGAACAAAAACTCCGACTTTTAAAGGAAACATCCCTATTCTTGCAGCATGCTTGTCATGGAGCAGTGCATCTATCCCCCCCTCCCCCGCCCCCCTCCCTCCCCCCACCCCGCCTCCCCCACCCTCGAGAACAGTGCTTCACACAGGGGACATCATTACTTAAGAAAAAAAACAACAAATTTAAGAAACAAACATGTTTAGTCGAACAGGTTTTATAGATAAATAAATTAACAAAAATAAATGTGCAAACGTTGACAAACGATACAGACAAATGCATAACTTACCGCCCAATGCTTATGAGTAGAATATATACTGCACACAGTTCAGGATAAAACTGTCCTGTTCACAAAACAGGCAAAAGTGTTGCCTACATTGAGAAATGAGCTCAAAAGGCTGTCATAAGAAATAAGCTCAGTACCTGAATTTATGAACAATCTAAACAGATACATAAGTAACTTTACACTGAATGCTATCTGTTCCAGCATAAACACCCCCCCCCCCCCCACCCAATGTAAGTACATATATACAAGTATCAAGAACCACTGCATTTAAGCAAACAGCCAATATGAATCGATAACTGTAGTCACAAACAAAATAGATACACACATTAGCAACATATGCATACAAAAGAAAAGAACTCATAAACACATACTATAAATGTATATACATTATTGAAACGAAGAGTCAGATACAGAAATTAACAAGACAAGGACATAATGTTACTACAGATAAACAAAACTGTACAAATTATAAGACATGTGAATCAATCAGCAAACATTAAATTAAAGTTACAAACATAATTATCTAAAATAAAACTGTAATGCAACGTATTTATTAGTAAAAAATCTAATGTATTAAAAGGCTATATTCTTACAGTCTAAGGCATATGGAATTTGTTGACATATGCTGTCAAGCTGACATTTGTCACTTGGTGTCACATACTAAGAAATGATATTTGATATCATGTATTCATACATGATTTTTCCTGTCACACAGTGACACTGGGCATTCTGCATTGTGTTTTAACACAAGACATTTGGTGTCATATACTGCTGGCACATGATATTCAGTGTCAAGTAATTGATGCAGGACATTTGGTGCCATGCCTTGAAGCATGGCATTTTGACATGCTCTGACACATGACATTTGGCATCATGTTTTGATAGATGATATTTGGTACCATGTTTTGATGCATATTTGACATCATGTTTTGATGTATGATATTTGGCATCATGTTTTAATGCATGGTATCTGGCATCATGTTTTGATGCATGATATTTGCCATCATGTTTTGATGCACGGTATTTGGCATCATGTTTTGATGCACGATATTTGGCATCATGTTTTGGTGCATGGTATTTGGTATCATGTTTTGAAACACACTGTGTTGTGCCATGTACTGACACTTGACATGTGGTGTTGTGTACTGGCATAAAACATTTCTTTTCATGATTTGACACATGACGTTTGGTGTCATGTACTTCATCTTTGATCACCAGTAGTAAGCTTCAGGGGAAAATCCTGACTACTTGCCCATTTGGTCTCTGACTTTGTGACAGGACCTGAGTTATAAGAATAGACCCACTACCTCCACAAACAGCATGTCATAAGAGTCGACTAACTAGGAGCCTCTTTTCAAGTTAGAGTGCATCTGCCTGAGAAGCAGGGAACCAACAGTATGCATACAAATGAGTCAGATCTGTCAAAGTGATCTGCATGCAACACTTAAGTTCTGGAAGTAGAGTTCAGAAGCGGATGAGGAAGCAGAATTTTCCACCAGAGTTTACAGCCAGTGAACCCGAAGAAGCAGAAGAAGAAGAAGAAGAAGAAGAAGAAGAAGAAGAAGAAGAAGAAGAAGAAGAAGCAGAAGAAGAAGAAGAAGAAGAAGAAGAAGAAGAAGAAGAAAAACAAGAAGATCCATATTGGGTATACACATTGGGTATTCACAATAGTTGTTGACACTGGATGTTCACAATGAATCTTCACAATCCATATTAACATTGGAATTTTGTGCAGGTAATCAACATCCCAGGTGCAAGCTGCCTTCTGCTGGCTTCTAAAGGCACAGTCCGTGATAAATAAAAGGCTCACTATACAGAAGTGAGGTTAAACAGTGAGGAATAGGACGTGACGATTCACATCTTTGAATGAACGAAGAAGAAGATGATACCACTTAGAAATCGGACATTTGGTGCTAGACTCATTCCTTTATAGACAAAATGGCCATCATTGGGTGATGTGGTTGGCAAGCCACATTTAATTCCCATGACATTTCCCCTGACCCATTTTAGGATGAGTCTACCTGGGAGCCAAGGTTAATTTAGAAATAAATCTGCCTCGATGCAGATCTGAAGGCATATGGTGCCTGACCCATAATGTTAAAGACCAAAAAGCCTTGATGAACGATGTTATCGTAAAGGTATGAGGTCAACATCATACCACCTGCCTTTACTTTCCAGGAGTTTTCCAAATACACATTTTAGACACTGATTTAGGAATCGTGGTAAATTTTCAACTAATGCCTACCTCAAAGGGAATTCTACTTCTTCTTTTTAGTGTTCACCAGCTGTGGACTCTGATGATTTTAGTTGCTCGCTCACTTCCTGACTTTGTCCTTGTTCCATAACTTGACTTTCACTTGCACATCTAATTGACAGATCTGGCTTATTGATATGCAGACTGATGGCTTCTTGGCTCTCAGGCAGATTCACTTTAACTTTGAAGAGAACCCACCTAATTAGTTGACATTTACGACATGCTTAGTGGGGCCGTGGATCTATTCTCTCTCTCTCTGAGACCACCCCCAAATAGGGTCCCAGAACCTACACATGGAAGGTTCGGATTTATAGTCAGGTATTAAAAACCTGCAACCTTACCAGGGATGTGTCCTGGGTCTTCACAGTGAAAGCCGAGCAATCTCAACTGTTTGGCCTGCTAGTTTTCACCAACTTAGCTGTAGTTGCAATAATATATTGCATCCAAGAAAAGTTCAGTTCATCTGCTGCTAGAGTATCAGATTAAATATTTGACATATCTAAATTAAAATGCAGGAAATGAAAAACATAATCACATAATACACAGGTATAAAAATAATTGGATGACAAAAACACAAAGATGCAATAATATGCAAATACCAGAGGCAATTATTTACAGAAAGTCAAATACACCTTCAGACCAGTGCGAAATATTGTACAACAAACTCTTTATTTCTTCAAAAATGTTTATGACATCATTATACATCTTTTGCATCCACTTCTGGACTTTAGTCTTGTTCCTGAACCTGAGTTTTGTGTGCACATCTGTTTTACAGATCTGGCTTATTTGTTATACAGGCCGCTAGTTCCTCACCTCTAATGCTGTTCTTTCCCCCCTCCCTCTACAATTAGGCCTTAGAAGCCACATGGGGAGGCCACAGAACCCACATGGGGAGGCTCTATCACATGGGGAGGCCCCAGAAGCCACACAGAGAGGCCCCAGAACTCACACAGGGAGGCCCCAGAATCTACAGGGTGAATTCTCCTCCCTAGTTCATCATTTGTGATCTTGTTTGGCCAAAATATTCTCAGTCATATATACATACTTCTACATATTTATAGATAATTACAGAAGCAACAGAACATCCCACACACTATGGCAACCGTAGGAACAGACACATTAGGTCACTGATGGAGGAATGTCTAGTATAAACATTCCATTCATAAACTTGACAATTTCCCTGTCCCTCTTCACTAGGTTCAGAGGTTCATCACTATGGTTGTTTTCTGGAATATTTGAGGAGGTTCCATTGGCCAAGCGATGACCATCAGGTGGCATGTTTTGTATGCTCTGTCTGACTGCCAAACTGGGGCAGCTTAAAGCGTTGGTTATGGCAGTTTCTCGAGGATTTGAGGGTGTCTGGGGAATGCTCAAAGATTTCAAACTGGGAGAAGCTGACTGAGAAGGTCTGCGGCTGCTGGGCGAGTTTGCATGCTTGCTGACCATGCTAAGTAAAGCATCACTAACCCGCTTATGTAGAGTGTTTGCGATATCAGCTATTTTCTTCTGTTTATTTTGTTTGGGATTAACACAAGGACTGCCTGCAATTTTTGTTCCGTTTGTTGACACACTTGTAGCAGATGAGTTTCCAGTATCCTTTTTAGCAGGAAGTGAATGACTTGAGGACACACTGGTGGAGGAAATGGCTGGAAATGGTTTCTGTTCTGTTTTAAGAATGCTGCTCTTTGATGCTGCAACAGCGTTAACTTCATTTTTTGGGATGCTACTTGTTACTCGATGTGCACAGTTTGAAATCTTGTTATAGTTTTCATAATTAACATTTGTTGATGTAGTGTTGGCTTCAGTCTTATATGACCTGGATGTTTTGGATTCAAATTCAGGCATGCACGTCTGTTCTGTTTCAGATAATGGTTTAGAACTGCTGTCTTCAGACGTAGCTTTTCTACTTACTTCAGTTTGTTTAACAGCACAGGTTGAGTTTGAGTTAGGCTTGTCTAAACCTTGACTTTGTGATTGCTGGGAAGGTATTGCTGCTGGTGTAGGAGATGCAGAAGATGCAGGTGTGGGAGAGGCAACAGCAGTTGATGATGAAGACTGCATAATGCTGACACTGTCTGGGGATGATGACATCGCTGATGATACTAATGAAGAAATACAAGGTGATGACATTACAGGGGATGCTTTCACGTGTCTTGACAAATTGTTCTGAGTGCAAACGAATGTTTTGAAAGATGATTCCAGCTTTGGTTTGGTAAAGAATAACTGCTGTGAGGAAGGACTTGATGGAGATGAACATGCTGTGGTTTCAGCAAAACAAACTGGAGCTTGTGGCTCCTTGCTGCGTCTTACAATTCTTTTTCCAGCTCTCATGCCACCAGGAATTAAAGATGCAGAAAAATTAGAGGAAGATCGGGATTTACTTAGGTCTTCAGTTCGAGACGCCTCAGACACTGAAGGATGAGATATTTCTAATGGTGAGAAAGACACTAGTCTTGGTTGCCTGGAAGAGGTATTATCCATTGATGACACTCCATTGTCTCGTGTGGTAGTATTTTTTATAACCGAGATGTCGAGTGCCGCAACTTTTGCTGGTGCTGGTGCAATTGCAATTGGCATTGGAGCTGTTCGCTTCCCGAGACTAGTGGACTTGGTTTTTGGAGGATGCTTATTGGGTCCTGGAGGGCGCTTAATTGGGCCAGCATGTTTACCTGGACCAGCAAGTTTTCCTGGACTAGAGTGGGAATGACTTGGACCAGGAAGGGGATGACTTGGACCAGTATGTGACTGACTTGGACCAGTATGTGACTGACTTGGACCAGTATGGGAATGACTTGGACCAGGAAGGGGATGACTTGGACCAGTATGGGAATGACTTGGACCAGGAAGGGGGTGACTTGGACCAGTATGGGACTGACTTGGACCAGGAAGGGGATGATTTGGACCAGTATGGGAATGACTTGGACCAGGAAGGGGATGACTTGGACCAGTATGGGACTGACTTGGACCAGGAAGGGGATGATTTGGACCAGTATGGGACTGACTTGAACCAGGAAGGGGATGATTTGGACTAGTATGTGACTGACTTGGACCAGTATGGGAATGACTTGGACCAGGAAGGGGATGACTTGGACCAGTATGGGGCTGACTTGGACCAGTATGGGACTGACTTGGACCAGGAAGGGGATGATTTGGACCAGTATGGGACTGACTTGGACCAGTATGGGACTGACTTGGACCAGTATGGGGCTGACTTGGACCAGTATGGGACTGACCTGGAACAGTATGGGACTGACTTGGACCAACATGAAGCTGACTTGGACCAACATGGGACTGACTTTGACCAATATATAGTTGATCTTGTCTAGCATGGAGTTGACTTGGACTAGTACACTGGCTATTCTGATCAGTAAACTCTCTACTAGAACAGGAATTTGCTGTTTGACTGAATGATGAATGTGCTTCTGAATGACTTGCTGTTTGACTGAATGATGAATGTGCTTCTGAATGACTTGCTGTTTGACTGAATGATGAATGTGCTTCTGAATGACTTGCTGTTTGACTGAATGATGAATGTGCTTCTGAATGACTTGCTGTTTGACTGAATGATGAATGTGCTTCTGAATGACTTGCTGTTTGACTGAATGATGAATGTGCTTCTGAATGACTTGCTGTTTGACTGAATGATGAATGTGCTTCTGAATGACTGTTCTTTGTTGAAGTAGATGATAGAATGTTCTTTGCTGAAGCAGATTCAATTTGTAGATCTGACAGTGCAGTACTTTTAATGGGTGTAATCAGAGAAGGACTAGCTTCTGTTGGTACCATAGTTGGAGGAGCAAGACAGCTAGCTTGGCCTTTAGATGGTTCTACTGGTACTGTTTCTTGCTTTGATGTTGCAGTTGTTATGTTGGATATCGAGTTAACATTCAAAGAGGTGGTAGTTGTCACATGAGGATATTCTTTGACTAATGAGGTCTGGTGTGTGGATTCAAACACACTGAATGTCAACATCAGTGGTGCTCTCTGTGAATAAATCAATCCAAAATTAAAACCAGAACATGTTACTATCTGTCAGAATCTTTCTTCTTCACATTCATTGGCTGTAAACTCTGGCAGAAAGTTCTGGCTATTCTTCCATATCAGGAGTTCCTTCTAGAACCTAAGTATTTGTGTGCACATCCGTTTTACAGATCTGGTTTATTTGAGTGCAGACCGTTGGTTTATCACCTGTCAGACAGATGCACTCTGACTTGGATGGGAAAATCCCTAATTAGTCGACTCTTTAGACACGCCTGTAAGAGGCCAGTGGGTTTATCACATCCCCCACCATAATGGGGCCTTAGAACCCACAGAAGAAGAATTCATAAGGGACCTTGTATGGGGTGGGGGCCTTTCATTATTGAATAATCTTCTTTGGATAGACAGTTGGGAATCTGTTCACGTTTTCCATGTACACATTTTCAGGGGCGTCACGTTGGACTGCTTTCTTTGAAAAGTGCCACATTTCTTTTCAAATAAGTTTATCACGTACATCATCACCTATCCATTGGGGTGGGCTGATGATTGCTGCCAGTTCCTCGAATTCTGGACACTGCCTCTCTAGCGGTCACCAAGTCCGAGAACTCCTGCCAGCTGGGTTTAGGTCGATACTGGCCATTAGTCATGGACGTGTGGCTGCAGTCTTGTATGAGGTTACATTAAACTAGCGCAGAGCCTGCTGGGGCCGGAGATGACGTACTGGGTGTCCCCTTCTACACAACACATCAGCTTTTACTTTCCCTTCATGGTTGTGACCAAAATCACAATACCACATTCACTTACTTGATAAACACTACTCAACACATCAGCTTTATTTTCCCCTCAAGGTGGTGACCAAAATCACAACACCAGATTTATTTACTTGATAAACACTCACCCGCCGCCCCCTCCCCTATTCCCTCGCAAATCCGTACTCATTAATACGCCTAAATAGCCTGATAGTCATTAATATTCTAATCAAAAACGTTCCTCATTAATACACTCAAGCTCCTACTCAATAATTCACTTGTTTAACAAACCGTATATTCAGCGCCAGACTCTCATTTACTCACTCACACACTTACTCATCGACCAACTTCCTCACCCACTTACTCACTCATTCACCCATCGACCAACTCCCCCACACTTACTTACTCGCACACTCACTCACTCACTTACCCATCTACCAACTCCCCCAAACTTTCTCACCCACTTACTCCCTTATTCACCCATCGACTAACTCGCTCACACTTACTTACACACTCCCTCGCTCACTTACTCACTAACTCATCCATTGACCAACTCCCCCACATTTACTCACACACTCACTCACCCACTTACTCGCCCATCGACCAACTCCCTCACACTCACTCACCCATTTACTCACTCACTCACCCACCCACTCACTCACTCGCCCATCGACCAAGCCCCTCACACACGACAAACAGAACTGGCTACATACCCGAGTCCAGTTGAAGTAGTAGGCCACATCACACAGAGTGCAGCTGTTTCTCAGAGGCTCATCATTGTAGAACATGTCCACCTGGCGACACAGGACAAACAACTGAGTCAGTCAACAACCACAGGTTTCCAACATCGGACATCAGACAAACAACTGAGTCAGTCAACAACCACAGGTTTTCAACATCGGGCATCAGACAAACAACTTAGTCAGTCAACAACCACAGGTTTCCAACATCGGACATCAGACAAACAACTGAGTCAGTCAACAACCACAGGTTTCCAACATCAGACAAACAACTGAGTCAGTCAACAACCACAGGTTTCCAACATCGGTCATCAAACAACTGAGTCAGTCAACAACCACAGGTTTCCAACATCAGAATGGATTTGGGAAACCGCTCAGGTCATCAGTTCAGCATAGACCTTTTGATCAATTATAAAGCAGGGCAGCGCTGTGACTATGACGTTGTCCTTGCGCCTTGCGGGTGATGTGTTCAAACCCTTATTTGAGGCAAGAAGTTTATTCAGCGCTAGTCCAACAGTCCGAATATGCGCACCTGGAAAATCGGTCAGCGTGATATCGACCATCAAGTGCCGACTGACTTTTAAAAAAAGTACAGCCTAACTGGGTCGCCAGAAAATACAGACTAAGTGGGTCACGAGAACTGGGTCCTCGGGCACGTTCCCCCTCCCCACCCCCTCCCTATTCCCCTTGATAGATTTAGAGTGCAAAATTGAGGGCTGGGACGAGGCAGGGGTGAAGCAGAATTCCCACCTCAAGCGTCTGGCCACTGCGCAACAACAGCTTCCTAAATAGACTGAGATACCTTAGATGACCCATTTCTGCCGCTCTCACTAGTGCAGTCATTATTTCGGATACTGGGCCTTGGAATTTTCCCGTGTGGGTCCTGGGGTCCTGTTGTGGGGGAATAAAAGACAGACCCACTGCATCCCCAAACAGCATGTCGTAAGAGTCGATTAACTGGGGGCTTCCTAGGAAGTTGGAGTACATCTGCCCCAGAGGCAAGAAACCAACATTGTGCACACAAATAAGTCAGATCTGTTAAACGGATGTGCATGCAATACTCACGTTCTAGAACAAGACCACAGTCTAGAGGTGAACGAACAACCAGAACTTTCCACCGGAGTTTACAGCCGGTGAAAGCGAAGCAGAAGGAGAAGGACCTAGGACACAACAACCTGCCTTCTTAACTTAATAACCGCAGGTTAATATTAACTAGCGGAAAGGAGAGAAAATAAAACAGAAGAGCAAGAATTTGCAACGGTGGGAAAGGGTGGGAGGAGGAGGACGAGAGAGGAAGGGGGTAGTTTCTGGGATTGTCGTATTTTATTCGTCTGAGGAAAAGAGTAAACAGCGGCGAACTGCTGGCGGCAAGCTGGTGCTTTTATTGGCCTGTGTGTAGCGCTCCCACTGCTGTCTGACGTTCACGCAGGAAATGTGCCAGAAATGGTTGCCTCACAAAGTTTGCAGAGCAAATGAGAACTTAATGTGGAATTCATAGATCTCTCTCTCTCTCTCTCTCTCTCTCTCTCTCTCTCTCTCTCTCTCTCTGTCCCTCCTTCCTACGCCTTTCCTCCATTTTTCCATCGCTTCCACGTTCACCTTTTATCTGCCTCTTTTTCTGTGTGTCTTCTTGTCTGCCTTTCTTTCAGTCTATTCGCACCCTTTCTGTTCCTTCCCCTCCCAACTTATCTATCTTTCTCTACCCGCCTCTCTCCCGATTTTTCTTATATTTTCTTCTTCTTCCTCTATATTCACTTCGCCTTATAACACACACACACGCACACACACACACACACATATATATATATATATATATATGCGTGCCCAATTCGCAAAGCTTTAAAAAAAGTATGTTATTTCGTTCGTTGATTCGTTTGCTCTCTGCCTCCTAATCCTAAGCCCAATGGAAAGCTGCTTTTACCTTCCCGGCTTTTACCTTCCCGCCAGTCACCAATGATAATTCAAACTCTTCAGCAAAATGTCGACGTCGCCATAAAGCCATTCTCTCTCACGTTATCGATTGTGGCACGTACAGCCCAAACAGGATAATATAAGATGGGGCAGGGGAAAAAAGGGGGTGGGGGCGGGCAGACTGAATAACCCTAACAGAATTACCCAGACAGAGAGAGGGAGAAGGCGATACAGAGAGAGAGAGAATGAGAGAGATACGCAGAGAGACAGGGAGCGATACATGAGAGAGAGATACAGAGAGAGACCGAGAGATGCGGAAAAAGAGAAAGAAATTTCCTTTTAAAATAGTGACAGAAATCGAGAGACAGAAACGGATCAAGAGAAAGGAGTCGGGGTGGAAGCGATGGAGAGACTGAAAAGTGAAATTCTAAGACAGCGAAGAACGACATGAATGGAGAGAGCAAGACAAAAGTTAGGATACAAGAAAGAACGAGTAATTTGACGTTGGCAGCAGACAGAGACTACAGCCGCCATTGTGAGCATTGCCTTTATTGGGGGAGGAAGGCTGCCTTGAGAAATCAATAGTTTTTAGACAGAAGCGACAGAGCTGCCCCAGTGCTGTCCTTGCCTGGCAAATAGGAAGAGAGCTAGGCCCGGTGTCTGGCGGCAAAACGAGTATTTATGCCTGCCAAAGACACTGGAACTAATGAGAGCAGGGGATTAATATCGCAATGCATGCTGGAAGGTCCCACAGAGACACGACGACTTAAGTCAAGCAGTCGGCTGGACTGAACAGCAAGGGAATCTCCCATAGACCGACAAGGGATATGTTCTGAAGAGAGCGGTGAAAGTGGAAATCAAATGGAAGACATAGGTCAGCCCTGCCAAGGGAGAACACTGAAACGTGACATGCATAATCAAATGTATAATAGTGTAATGTCACGAAGAATTCAAGGGAGCGAAATGGCGGGCGAGGCTAGTTTAATTAAAAGGTTTGTTCCTTAAGAAATCTAGTGATTCTGTTCTTTTCGCTCGCTAATTTCTACCTCTCATACAACTACTCTCCCCGTGTGGGTCCGGAGACACTTGGGGGGGGGGGGGAGAGGGTATACCAACTGTTCCTTAACAACACATCTGATTAGAAATTTGCTGAAGATGGATGAGTTGAGCAGAAGCGCATATATCGCAGCCCAGCTGTGACATACAGCTTAACAAGCCTTCCGTCCTTTTAGGTGAAAACGCAAAAGAAGATACCCCTACTCCTGTCAGTGCGTACATGTTTGTTTCTCTTTAGCATCTAACCAGCTGTCGAACAGCTATGATCCTAGACTATGCAGAGATACTATTCCTGTGCAGTTTTAACTCTTGCATTTCCATGCAGATCTCTCAGGAAGGAATAAATACATTAGTGACTACAGTAACACAAGTTCATAATTTAAAGGATGGGGGATGGGGGGGGGGGGGGGAACTAAGCACATAGCCGAAGTAACCACTTTAACAGCCATGTACTGAAAGAAAAACACTAGATTAGGACATCAACAGAAAAGTAAACAGCACTTGCAGGAAGATCACACCAAGAGAACGACATCAACAGTATTGTAAACAGCACTTGCATGAAGATAACACCAAGTGAACGACATCAACAGTATAGCAAACAGCAGTTGCAGTAAGATAACGCCAAGAGAACGACATCAACAGTATAGTAAACAGCACTTGCAGGAAGATAACACCAACAGAATAACATCAACAGTATAGCCAACAGCACTTGCAGTAAGATAACACCAAGAGAATGACATCAACAGTATAGCAAACAGCACTTGCAGTAAGATCACACCAAGAAAAGGTAAGTCTAACACAGTGGTTCTCAAACTTTTTTCGACGCGACCCCCTTGTCAGCCCAAAAAATGTCGCGGCGTACCTACCCTTGTAGCAGATGAATACTTAGGAAAAGAAGTGGAAGAAAAAAAATGCACATTTAATATTCGGTTGTCTTTAAGGCGATGAATGAAACTGAATTATTTTTTTTACTACTTCCTTTACCTATATGGGAAGTTGGGTTAATTTTACTTTCAAATCACTTGACCCAGGAAAGTTCGCTCATATATATATATATAATATATATATATAGATATATATATATATATATATATATATATATATATATATATATATATATATATATATATATATATATATATACACGTAAGCGTAGGTTGAGAATGCACTGCAACCTTGCCGAAAGCATTGTTTTCAGAACTTCTTCTTCTTCTTCTTCGCGTTCACCAGCTGTACACTCTGGCGTAAAGTTATGGTTGTTCGTCCACTTCTGGACTACAGTTCTGCTCCAGAACCTGAGTGTTGCGTTTGCATCAGTTTTACAGATCTGATTCAATTGAATGCAGACTGCTGGTTCCTTGCCTCTCAGGCAGATGCAACCCGACTTCAAAGGAAGCTCCCCAGTTAGTCGACTCTTACGACATGCTTTTGGGGAGGCAGTGGGTCTATTCTTGTTTTCCCTACAATAGGGCCCCGGAACCCACACGGGGGGTTTTCAGAACTCTTCTTGGCTTCCTTAACGGTATTTCTGTTTTTAACTGAGTTGTTCGCTGATTTCAAGCAGATTTTAGAGGGGAAAAAATGTTATTATTGCCGCAGCACCACTCGAATAAGCTCGCGACACCCAGTTTGAAGACCGCTGGTCTAGCATGGGTGAGGCAACAACAGCAAGAGAAGGACAACAGTGGTCCAGTTAAGACATTTGGGAGCAGATAAAGAGAGGGACAGTCTTGGTCTAGTCCAGTGTTCCTCGACCTTTCTACACCTGCAGACAAGTGGAACACCTTGTACGGAGGAAAATAACAGCTTGTGAAAACATGCAAATTCCACTACAAGGCATTGGGCCAAAGGGCGAAAGCTCATGCGCCGCTGGATCGATAACAACAACAACAACAACAACAATACATCCCATGCTAGAATATTACAATTTTCAGCAACTGCGGCATCTGCTGATGCTAAGGAGTTTGAAGATTATGTAAATGTGGCTGGGATGTTGTTTCTGATACATGAAGAGCTGCAATAACGGCCTTTCGGTTTCTCAGTGCGGCTTTTATTTATTACCATACCTGAGAAAGTCTTTCCACGCAAATGGGAAGTCCGCAGGGTGTTATTTCCATAGACTGAAAGAGAAAGGCATTTACCATACTTCCTTCCATGATTAAGCACAAGTTTTGGACAGCACACTGGGGACTTAACCGTGGTCCAGGAGTTGAAGAACACTGGTCCAGTACACACGATATATGGGCAGAAAACATCAAAAGATAAATAACAGCAGTCTGTCAGTATACAACTAGAGTGGAAGGTAGAAAGTGCAGAAGATTCCTTCCAGTCAACACAGCTGTGAAGATAGAGGTTCACTACTCGAGTTTCAATTTAGTTACTTTTACCTGTTACTGATATAATAATAATAATAATAACAGCAACAAATTAGGAATTCACAGGTTAATTCATAATTTCTGAAAATTTAACTGATTTAACCAGTTGGTTTATACAGGTGTGTAAGCAGTATGGTAAAAGTCTACAACTGCACACTGACATTATGGGGATGTTGAATGTGAACACACAGACGCGCACGTACCCAGTGACACACAGGGCGGACACGTGATACGACACGCGATGCTTCTAAGACGAAGAGTGGCCGAGGAAAACGTTGAGATCTTTACCACTCCGTGTAATCTTTCACTCTGGCAGATCGATATGGGTTAATCATACCAAGGGGAAGGTCAGGCCAATGGCAGCACACGCGAGTGATGGGGGCAGTTGCGGAGAACGCACAAAAGTGGTCTTTCCGGTCGTTGCAGTGACCACCACTTGAAAACTGCGATTGGACACTTTCTGTGGCTGCCAACTGCGGTTGTCAAATGTCCGGTCTAAAGGTGAGTTGATTTAACAACCGGCATCACAGCATTTGGGGAATTCCCATAAGCGCCACATACCCTGTGACCAGCGCATACCTCCCGTAATTAAGGTGCAAGCTGTCGTCTGACGATATGCACATCTTGCCTGTCCTTGAGAGCTGTGTGTCAACAAGATCGCCCATATTTTGTGTGTGAGTCAATGGCTAAATATTTCCCTCGATGAATAGCGGGCATGGATGAATTTGTCAGCAATGGCTCACGGATAAGTAAAAGAAAAAAACCTAGGTACAAGTTACTACTGTAAATGTATTGTTGGTATCTTTCCGTTCTTTCAGAAGATAGTTTGAGACCAAGGCCGTCTTCAATATGGGGCTTGGGGCTGATGACGTCAGTTTTACGTGACGTCATCACCGCGGGCAAACAATACGAACATAACCTTCATTAAGGCAATCGATGTCTTAGAAATATATAGTAATCATACGTCCCGTTTTCACGCTGAAAAGACCTTGAAGACGGCTTTGGTTAGACTATGTTGATAGGGAGATGGTGAACGGCCGTCGGAGAACGAACGAACGAACGAACTTTATTTTCAAAGGGTTACAAATTAGGCACGCAAGCCTGTCTTACATTCTGCCCTTCCAAACTTCCATCTTTCGCACAGCAGTTGTATTTCATCAATGAAGCATGTTATATTTATGTAATAATATGCATATTATATATATGAAGTCAAAAACAAAAGCATGGGTGGTAAAATATGTGTGCACGCTCACGCGCGAATACACACACCCACATACACACACAAGCCTAATCACTCACTTACACACAAACACATAGGCACCCAGTACACACATGCATCTACATACATACAAACATGCACACACACATACATACATTCATTCATTCATTACATTACATTACATTGCATTACATTGCACTACATTGCACTACATTACACTACATTACACTACATTACACTACATTATACTACATTATACTACATTACATTTCATTACATACATTACATACATTACATTCATTACATTCATTCATGCACGCATGCACACACGCACGCACGCAGCCCCCACCCACCCACCCACCCACCCACCCACCCATACACACACACACACACACACACACACCACACACACATACATACAACATACATACATACATACATACATTACATACATACATACATACATACATACATACATACATACATACATACATAACATACATACATACATACATACATACATACATACATACATACATACATACATACATACATACATACATACATACATACATACATACATACATACATACATACATACATACATGCATACATACATACATACATACATACATACATACATACATACATACATACATACATACACACATACATACATACACGCACTGATACAGAAAATGGGCGGTGGGAAACACAATCTGTAGTTACTTGTAGGTAGTTAGCTTGCTAGACACATATTTAGGTAAGTAAATACAGAATTTGCCATGGTTTGGTGGGGGCTGGAGGCATATCTTCTTCTTCGTGTTCACCAGATGCAGACTCCGGCAGAAAGTTCTGAGTGCTCTTTCACCTCCGGGATTAAGTCTCGTTCCAATACCTGAATGTTGCGTGTACATCCGTTTCACATATGTAACATGTGCAGACTCTTGGTTTCTTGCCTTTCAAGCAGACGTATTCCGTCTTCGAAAGATTCCCCAATTAGTAGACTCCTTCGACATGCTTGTTGAAGTGGCAGTGAGTCTATTCCCCCATCATACGAATCCTGAACCCACACGACCTATTGGTAAATTAACTTTTGATCAAAATTACCACATGGGGCTTATTTCCAGTGGACGCTTGGGCACTAACAAACACCTTTTTATAATTTCTACTATCATTTATTTGAATCCTACTCATTATAATATTATTTATTTATATTTATGTAATCATTTACTGCTTTATAATTCAATGCAAATAGGCAGACAGTAGGACAGTCAAGCAAGCAAACAGACAAGATGGTTACCTGAAAATGTGAAGGCAGTCCGTACTTGAGTTTCACAAACTTCTTCAAGTGGCCGATGGTAACTGCAGCTTTACACTGAAGGTAACGCACATCAACCGCCTCCTGTAGGAGTTTTACAGTAAGTGAGTATTGATACTTGTACGCTCTCTCTCGATACTGAGTACTTATACTTGCAAGCTCTCTCTCTCGATACTTAGTATTGATACTTGCATGCTCTCTTTCGATACTGAGTACTTATACTTGCACGCTCTCTCCCGATACTGAGTATTGATACTTGCACGCTCTCTCTCGACACTGAGTATTGATACTTGCACGCTTTCTCTCGACACTGAGTACTGATACTTGCACGCTCTCTCTCGACACTGAGTATTGATACTTGCACGCTTTCTATCGACACTGAGTATTGATACTTGCACGCTCTCTCTCTCTCTCTCTCTCTCTCTCTCTCTCTCTCTCGATACTGGGTATTGATACTTGCACGCTCTCTCTCTCTCTCTCTCGACACTGAGTATTGATACTTGCACGCTTTCTCTCGATACTGAGTACTGATACTTGCACGCTCTCTCCCGATACTGAGTATTGATACTTGCACGCTCTCTCTCAAAACTGAGTATTGATACTTGCACGCTTTCTCTCGATACTGACTAACTTGTTATTTGTTACATCCATTACTAAAAAAAAATGTATTTGTTTAAAAAAAAAAACAGCTAGACTGTTTCTTTGCAGTTTACTAATGAGCTACGATGCTAAGCCATATGCTGAAATTAGTTCCATCTAATAGTTGGGATCTTTAACGAGTTAATTGCAAACATCATTCTCTGTTCGTCATGCCAGCAGAGACAGATTTAAAACATCTGCATTCGTTTGTAGACTTTCAGACTTTCAGGTAGCATTATTTATCAACGTTTTACTCGTGATCTGCAGCAAGTTTGGAAATAATGTAATGACTTGGGCAACAAAATCTTACTATGCGTAGTTGCACCACTTTAATTGCCCTTTTCTCTCTATTCGTTTGGTTGTAACTTTTTTTCGGGAAAGGGGGGGGGGGGTGGCTATAAACAGACAGTATTCTGTGCCTGTCTCTGCTGTACTCCTTAGGAAAAGTTTTATGGCTGTTCTATCTTGCGCATGTGTGCTCTAGTTCTCTCTCTCTCTCTCTCTCTCTCTCTCTCTCTCTCTCTCTCTCTCTCTCTCTCTCTCATTCTCATGTCTCTCTTCTAAATCTCCCCCATTCTCATGTCTCTCTTCTATATCTCCCCCATTCCCATGTCTCTCTTCTATATCTCCCCCATTCTCATGTCTCTCTTCTATATCTCCCCCATTCTGATGTCTCTCTTCTAAATCTCCCACATTCTCACGTCTCTCTTCTAAATCCCCCACATTCTCATGTCTCTCTTCTAAATCTTCCCCATTCTCATGTCTCTCTTCTATATCTCCCACATTCTCATGTCTCTCTTCTATATCTCCCTAATTCTCATGTCTCTTTTCTAAATCTCCCCCATTCTCGTGTCTCTGTTCTAAATCTCCCCCATTCTCATGTCTCTCTTCTAAATCTCCCCCATTCTCATGTCTGTCTTCTTAATCTCCCCCACTATCATGTCTCTCTTCTAAATCTCCCCCATCCCCATGTCTCTCTTCTATATCTCCCTCTCTCTACCGTGGTGTTTCTCTCTTTTTCTCTTCTCTGCTTGTTTCTATTTCAACATCTCGCTCTTTCTTCGTGTCACGTCCCTCTTTCTTTTTTTATATTCTAAGTGCTTTTCTGTTTTTTTTCCTCTCTCTCTCTCTCTCTCTCTCTCTCTCTCTCTCTCTCTCTCTCTCTCTCTCCTTCTCATTTATTCTCCTCTGCCTCTCTGTTTCCATCCTTCTATCTCATTATCTCTCCCTGTTACATCTTTATTTCTTTCCTATGAACACTCATTTTCTGCCTCTCTTATTCTCTCTCCCAGACGACCCCAGCAATTGGCCAATATTGGTGAACAATGTTTGCACAAATCGATGTCATTCCTAGCAATGTTTCTTTGCAAATTCCTATCATTGTCGAATCCCATAATGTCTCAAAGATAGACAATTGCTCAACAACACCTGTTAGTTGCGTATCCTTTACAGCACGTTGCAGAACCAACCCCAGCAGCCCCTGGCTGTTGTGTGTCCCTAGGCAAATTTACGTCGAGTAGTTTGCCATTGCTTCTGGACGGTCAGATTCTTTATACAACTGTCGAAATCAACGCAAGGTGCATGGCCCGCAGCTGGGATCGAACCCGGCACCCCGGCATTACGAAGCGTTCGCATCGACCTAGCTGCAGAGCCAACACTGACTGACTGACTGACTTTCTACCCCACCAGGACATCACACAAGCGATAAACACCCGATGACACAATGTGCCACCATGTGGGTGAGGATCACTGTGGAGAAGTCCCAGAAACCGCGTTCAGCCTTTAGGCCATATTTATGACCAGGCTATACTGCGGCCCCTGGCAAGAGCCAGAGTAGGGCTTCAAATAACGAAAAATGTCATCCTCAAAATGACGGGAAGTATGCTAGAGCCGACACTTAGCAACAATACAAAATAACAACCGATTTATCAATGCGACAGATACAACAACAGCACGGCTGAATGGCATGTAAACAGGGTTCTCAAAGTAAAATAAAGGGCCCTTTTGTACAACTTCAGGCGTAGTAGGTACATAGTGTTAGATCTTCTCCGTGTGGGTTCCGGGGTCCCTGTGTGTGGGTGGGGGGGGGGGTAGATCCACTGCCTCTCCAACAAGCTTGTTGTAAACGTCGACTAATTGGGTGCCGCCTCTGAAGTCAGTGCATCTGCCCGATAGGCAAGGAACCAAAAGTCTGCACACAACAGCAGTCAGATATGTAAAACAGATGTGCGTGTAACACTCAGGCTCTGGAACAAGTCTAAAGTAGATGAACAAACTAGAACTTTCCGCTGGAGTTTACAGCCTATGAACATAAAGAATGAAGAAGAAGAAGAAGTGTTAGATCTATACTGTATCGGCACTCGGTTGGTGATGTGATCAACATCATGCCGGCCGCCTTTACTTTTAGAGACTTTGCCTGATACCCTATCAAGGCTGGATCTACCTGGGAACCAAAGTCATTTTTTTTTAAAGTCTGGCTCCGTTCGTATTCGAACCGACGACATTCAAATCTGCAGCCGAGCGTCTAGCCGCTAAATTACAGCGTCTCCGCTATCCCAAAAACAAAAACAAAAAGCACAAGAAAAGATTGAAGTAAATGTCATCTGATATTGGACATATCTTCAAGATCTAACCACAGTAAACGAAAATAATCAAAACGCATTAATATTTCACCTGAATTCGTTTCTCCATCCGTCCTCGGATGTCTTCTTTTGTTGAGAATACCCTGCGGAAGTCAACTCGTTCAACAGGCCCTCTGGAAGAAGAAGAAGAAGGACATAACAAGTTATGATTGGCTGCAGCATGCAAAGATGTAGTTAAAAACAAACTTTACAGTTATGTCGTCAGCTTCGAAAGAAGGAGAGCAGCAATCATGATGGCGATAATTATCTACCATCTGCGCTGTTATTAAGTGGCTGGCGGTCTTTGACGTCGCTCTGAAAATCTATTCAAGTGGACGTCGATGTCCTCGCGTGAGCGTCCTCATGACGTAAAAGGCAACTAATTGGGAGTCTGCTACAAGATGTCTTCAACATAAAGACAGCCTAGCTGTAAACCCGCAAAATGCCAAACACATCTTCAGAAGCCAATGCAGAAGATCGCTTATAAATTAAGTATTCTCAGCTATTAAGCCTCGCCTTCTGAAATGCAGGATCCCACGGGGGAGAAAGGGGTGTGGGGGCAACTCCCACCCCACATACACACAAAGATTTAAGTAAAAGAGTTGCTGAAATCGGATGTATTGGACCGAAAGTCGCTGATATCGCAACCTAGTTGAAAACCGCAGCTCAACTTCCAAATGCCCTTTTAAGAGCGAGGGCATGGGAAGGATTAGAATCTATTAATGTGATGTAATCTACACACCGACTGACTGACAGATAGTAATCTCCATTTCCCACTCGTAGCTTTATGCTATCCACTGGGCGTTTGAGATCCCTTGTTGTCAGATAGTCGAAGTCAGGCTGAATTTAGTGCTAGCGAACTGCCGCTGCAACCCAAAACCGGGGCAGACGAGCAAAGTTCGGTTACAATCCCAGACAGACAAAACCCTCAAACGAAAAATTCCGCCCGCCATTGTAGTTTGGCGCGGACCAACCTTGGCTGCGTCTGCAAGCTGCACAGATAAAACCACGTGATGGGCTGGAGCCGGCCGTGGTTTAATGCTCTTCAGTGGTGGAGAATCTACAAGCTTGTTTAAATCAAAGCGGAGGAGCAGAGAACTGTTGGCTTGCCTACCTGCTCGGGAGCGATCAAAATACAATAAAAATATGTTAGGCAGACAGGCAGACAGACAGACAGACAAGCAGGCAGGCAGACAAGCAGGCAGGCAGGGAAGCAGACAGACAGACAGGCAGGGAAGCAGACAGACAGACAGACAGACAGACAGACAGACAGACATGCACACATACATACATGCACACATACAGACGTCTCAACAGATCATAGGCCCCGAAGCAATGTGCTGGGGAATCCTACAACAACCATTAACAGGTAATATGTTTATATTTATGGCTCTTAAAAAAACTAGATTATCATGGGGCCCTTATACAAGTGCGGTACCCATGCAAGTGTCATGAGTGCTCGTGCGTTAAGACGCCTATGTCCAGAGAGAGAGAGAGAGAGAGAGAGAGAGAGAGAGAGAGAGAGAGAGAGAGAGAGAGAGATTATCACATGGGTGCATTAACCATTGTGGAACATATAATAGTGATCAGAGGCCATCAAACATACACAGCTGGTATTTTGTAAGCTTACCTACGCGAGACAGTCACCAGCACAAGCCAGGCTACATGACACACGGCGGATCACACATGCCATGTATGGGAGACAGTCACCAGCACAAGCCAGTCTACATGACACACGGCGGACCACACATGCCATGTATGGGAGACAGTCATCAACCAACACAAGCCAGTCTACATGACACACGGCGGACCACACATGCCATGTATGGGAGACAGTCATCAACCAACACAAGCCAGTCTACATGACACACGGCGGACCACACATGCCATGTATGGGAGACAGTCATCAACCAACACAAGCCAGTCTACATGACACACGACGGACCACACATGCCATGTATGGGAGACAGTCATCAATCAACACAAGCCGGGAGACAGTCATCAACCAACACAAGCCAGTCTACATGACACACGGCGGACCACACATGCCATGTATGGGAGACAGTCATCAACCAACACAAGCCAGTCTGCATGACACACGGCGGACCACACATGCCATGTATGGGAGACAGTCACTAACCAACACCAGCCAGTCTGCATGACACACGGCGGACCACACATGCCATGTATGGGAGACAGTCATCAACCAACACAAGCCAGTCTACATGACACACGGCGGACCACACATGCCATGTATGGGAGACAGTCACCAACACAAGCCAGTCTACATGACACACGGCGGACCACACATGCCATGTATGGGAGACAGTCACCAACACAAGCCAGTCTACATGACACACGGCGGACCACACATGCCATGTATGGGAGACAGTCACCAACACAAGCCAGTCTGCATGACACACGGCGGACCACACATGCCATGTATGGGAGACAGTCACTAACCAACACAAGCCAGTCTACCTGACACACGGCGGACCACACATGCCATGTATGGGAGACAGTCACCAACACCAGCCAGTCTACATGACTCACGGCGGACCACACATGCCATGTATGGGAGACAGTCACCAATACAAGCCAGTCTACATGACACACGGCGGACCACACATGCCATTTACTTACTCAGTGCAAAAATGGAGCGACAGGCTGATCTGCTCCTCCTCCGTGTAAGCAAATCTGTCGCCCATCTCATCCCCTCTTTCCTCGCCTGGTCTTTTGGGGGCAGCTGTTGATGGAAATAACACGATGCACCGATCACAGAAATGTAGGATGGGACATGCAAGAAATAGCTACAACCCTTTGGCTTCTCTCTATGACACACACACATACGCCAGTAATACACATCAATAAATAGAGCACATAAAAGGGAATATTCACAAGAAAGATTACAGTAAAAAAAAAAAAAAGATACCTTTTTACGCCATTAGGCCTACCTGGGTAAGTAATGTGGTCAGCATTACGCCAGCCGTTTTTACTTCCCCAGGACATCCATCCTGGTACCCATTTCAGGCTGGGTCGACCTGCGACACCCCATACCATGATAAAATCTAAGCAGCCAGGAGTGGGTTTCGATCGCGGTATGTTGGAATTACGAGTCGGACTGGCAACGCCTAAGCCACGGATGCCGCTAGATTACAGTATATATACATGCTGGAATTTGCCTTACACACACACATACATATAGTGGTGTTCAAAGGACTTAATCTTAGTTTAAAAGGATAAAAATAATGTTCATAAACGCAAATCAATACAATAATAAATTTATAATAATATGAAAAATATTAGCAAATACTTCAAAAGAGATGTTCCATATTTGGATAATGCAGCCTAGGCTCGGACAAAATGTTTAAATGAAGGGTAATGCACCCCCCCCCCCCCCAAAAAAAATAATATTTATTTAAAAATAGGAGGCGGGGGGGGGGGGAGCTCGAGAGTTCCTATGACTCGTTGTGTCTAGAGAAACTATAGTTATCAGATGGCACGTTTTTATTTGCTGATGGAAAAACCAGTACGTCTAAAACCTATCGAAGAAAGAGATACACAAGAACTATCAACTGGTTGGCCACGGATGCCGCTAGATTACAGTATATATACATGCTGGAATTTGCCTTACACACACACATACATATAGTGGTGTTCAAAGGACTTAATCTTAGTTTAAAAGGATAAAAATAATGTTCATAAACGCAAATCAATACAATAATAAATTTATAATAATATGAAAAATATTAGCAAATACTTCAAAAGAGATGTTCCATATTTGGATAATGCAGCCTAGGCTCGGACAAAATGTTTAAATGAAGGGTAATGCACCCCCCCCCCCCCCCCAAAAAAAAAATATTTATTTAAAAATAGGAGGCGGGGGGGGGGGGGGGGGAGCTCGAGAGTTCCTATGACTCGTTGTGTCTAGAGAAACTATAGTTATCAGATGGCACGTTTTTATTTGCTGATGGAAAAACCAGTACGTCTAAAACCTATCGAAGAAAGAGATACACAAGAACTATCAACTGGTTGGCCAAATCCTAAAGTAGTCTGGTGTGAAATGTGAACAATTTCACTCATTAAATTATACAGAAATTGAAAGTCAAAATTATGACAAAATACTGTCCCTCTCAGTAGCTACACGTTTATTTTTTTTTTTAAAGTATTATCTAAGTGTCGATAAATGATTTGTGATCTTTAAATGTCTGTTGTAGGCTACACTTATCCTTACGGAGTAATATGTCTGTAACAGTTGTGAACTTTAAATGTCTGTTGTAGGCTACACACATCCTTACGGTGTAATATGTCTGTAACAGTTGTGATCTTTAAATGTCTGTTGTAGGCTACACACATCCTTACGGTGTAATATGTCTGTAACAGTTGTGAACTTTAAATGTCTGTTGTAGGCTACACACATCCTTACGGTGTAATATGTCTGTAACAGTTGTGATCTTTAAATGTCTGTTGTAGGCTACACACATCCTTACGGTGTAATATGTCTGTAACAGTTGTGATCTTTAAATGTCTGTTGTAGGCTACACACATCCTTACGGTGTAATACGTCTGTAACAGTTGTGATCTTTAAATGTCTGTAGCAGACTAGACACGTCCTTACGGGGTAATGTGTCTGTAACAGTCGCTGCGTTCGTTCTAAGACTTGTGATTGGTTTTAGTTATCTTCTGTAACATATGGTGCTGTTTCCATGATTTTATAGTTGTGGTTTCAAACATTTTCTTTTTTCTCCTTTGCTCCTTTTTCTTATTTTTATTCTTTCTTCTTCTTCGTCTTTTTTTTCCTTCTTCTTCTTCTTCTTCTTCTTCTTCTTCTTCTTCTTCTTCTTCTTCTTCTTCTTCTTCTTCTTCTTCTTCTTCTTCTTCTTCTTCTTATTCTTCTTCGACCCCTCCTCCTTCTTTTGAGCGTTTAACGGCTATAAACTCTGGCTGAAATTTTTGGATGTTCGTCAACCCCAAGGCTTTGGTCTAGTTCCAGAAATTGCGTTTTGCATGCAAATCCGTTTTACAGACATAGTTTATTTATAAGCATACTGTTTGCTCCTTGTCTCTCAGGCAGATGCACTCCAGTTTCGAAGGAAACAAACCCTGATTAGTCCAACTGAGAGAAATACTTGTTAGGGTATTTTTTATTTCTAATATACACTCATATCATGCCATTCTTTCAACGAATTTCAATCAACACAGGTCAATGTATTTATCATACAGGATTTATAGACTTTTATATGTGTGTCTATATCTCGTCTCTCTCTCTCTCTCTCTCTCTATCTATCTATCTCCCCCCCCCTCTATTTCTCTGATTCACACAGTGACACGACACCATTATCTTGACCGAGTCAGTGACACCGACTTCGGACCATAACCTATTTATTTACAGACTGAAACAGCGATGAAAAGGCAGCTTCAATGAGAGAACTGCCACATACTGACGTTAACTAAAGTCAGAAGAAACTGATTAATTTAAACGTAAACTCTCGTGGGATACTGACAAAATAGCGAACACACTTAATATAAATTCACCCAGACTGAATGAACAATGACATTGACAAGGAACTAACAAACAGTGAACTCAGTTAAAGGCACGGGAAATAGATTAACACTGAGATAAATTAAATTCACAGGTAATGGATAAACAGTGACTTCTATTAAATTCACCGGAAAATTACACTGACCTGAATTAAATTAACACAGAACTGATAAGCAATGACCTACATTCAAATCATAGGAAACTACTAAACAGTGACCTAAACTAAATTCACTGGAAAATTACTGTGACCTAGTTAACACAAAATCGATAGGCAATGAAAAAAATTAAAATCACTGAGAAATACTAAACAGTTACCTACATTAAAACCAAAGGAAACTACTAAACAGTGACCTCAATTTAAATCACAGGAACTACTAAACAGTGACCTCAATTAAACAGTGACATAATTAACACATAATCGTTAGGGAAAGACAAAAATTAAAATCACCGGGAACTATTAAACAGTGACCTACATTAAAATCACAGAAAACTACTAAACAGTGACCTACTTTAAAATGTACAGGGAACTACTAAACAGTGACCTACATTAAATTCACTAGGGAAATTACAGTGACCTAATTAAATTTAACACGTAATCGGTAGGCAATGACGTAAATTAGAATCACAGGAAACTTCTAAACACTGGCCTAGATTAAATTCACTGGAAAACTACAAACACTGACCTAGATTAAATTCACTGGAAAACTACAAACACTGACCTAGATTAAATTCACTGGACAACTACAAACACTGATTAAGATTAAATTCACTGGACAACTACAAACACTGACCTAGATTAAATTCACTGGAAAACTACAAACACTGATCAAGATTAAATTCACTGGAAAACTACAAACACTGATCAAGATTAAATTCACTGGACAACTACAAACACTGATCAAGATTAAATTCACTGGACAACTACAAACACTGATCAAGATTAAATTCACTGGACAACTACAAACACTGATCAAGATTAAATTCACTGGAAAACTACAAACACTGATCAAGATTAAATTCACTGGACAACTACAAACACTGACCTAGATTAAATTCACTGGAAAACTACAAACGCTGATCAAGATTAAATTCACTGGACAACTACAAACACTGACCCAAATTAAGTTAACACAGAACTGATAAACAATGACACACATTTATGACTCGGTTAGGAAAAGAGGACTTATACTCACTCACACACTGTTGTATGTCCAAAACGCGGGTGGCGGGAGGGGGGGGGGAGTGGTGTGCACTTAACATGCATTGTTCGCGGTGACTGCAGTCGCCATGCGACCCTAAATGATAACCTCTCCCCAGTGACCTTTGGTGTTCTTTTTCTTCTTTACTTCCTCTTTTACCGCTCAGGTGTCGAGGGAGATATCAGGTCCTGCTTCCTGCTCTTCTGGCTGCTTCGACGATAGAGACATCGTGGTGCTGTAGAGTTTCTCTGATGTTATCTTTCCATATTGTTCTTAATCTGCCTCTTGCTCTACGTCCCTCTCCTCTTTTAGTATATGCCTTCTATGGTATAGCATCAGAAGGCATTCTCTCCAAGTGGGCACGCCATTTTATTTGCTGTCGCTGTATGGATTTCAGTGCTCTGAGACGGTTAAATATCGACAGAGAATACTGCTATAACTAATCTCTATACGAGTAGCCATTCTAAATTAAAAAATCTAATGAGCCAAGCGCACACGCCATTTTGAGGTGACAGGCTGGATTCTCGGCACGGTAGCTACAGCTTTCGATTTTCGTGTTGTCTAGTGTGTCCTTCTATCTTTCTACTTCTGTCTCTGAGTGCCAATAAAAACAGTATTTGTTTATTATATTTAAATTTAGTGAGTTCATGTGTCTATCAGTTTTTAAATGTTACAATAAAGTACGCATACAATATAAATTTGATAAAACACGTCACCGTAAATATATTATGTCTAGTACACCCTAGTCGGTTCTGTGGCTAAGTCGATGCGAACGCTTCGTAATGCCGGGACGCCGGGTCCGATCCCAGCTGCGGGCCATGCGCCGTGCGTTGGTTTCGACAGTGGTATCAGTAAAGTCAACCGTCTAGAAAGCAATGGCAAACTACTGGACGTAAATTTGCCTATAAAAACCACACAACGGCCAGGGGCTGTTGGGGTTGGTTCTGCAACGTCCTGTAAAGGATACGCAACTAACCTAGTACACCCCAAGAGAAATGATTTCTTATCTTTTCAGTAAGACCCTTTTCCACGCCTTCAGGGGTATTGGGCATATAGGGCTAGACCTACATTTTATAGATCAAACAACTCTTGTTGGGTGAGGTGGTCACCATCACACCCGCCGCCTTTACTTCCCAGGACTCTATCTGGTACCCATTCAAGGCTAGGTCCACCTGGGAGCCAAGGTCATTTTTGAAAACAGCCCGGCCCCTATCAGGACCCGAACCCACGACCTTCGGATGAGTAGGCGAGCGTCTAGTCGTTAGACCACGGCGGCTCCCACATATATTTTAGTGCAGTGGTTATTGCATGCAAGATAATTAATAAATGCCTGTAGTATAAAACACTGTTAACGGTTTTTTCTTTCTCCTTTTTTTTTTTTTTTTTTTTTTGGTGTGAATTGGTTAGCATCCGAAACGGTTAGGTCTCAGAAAGCGGGATATACAACCCTTTCCTTATTTAACAGAAACATCAACCAGCCGAGGACGCCAAACAAGCCAAGAACCCAAGTCTCAACATCTACATCATTCTAAGCTTTTGTCTAAAAGGAAGAGGAAAAAAAAAAATCATTGACCTGAAAATAAATTTACCTTCATAGTGTTTAGTGTAAAACTCTCTTCTCCGTCTCATCTCATCTGAAAGTTAAAAATATATATATATATATATAATCAAGCCAAAACGTATGATATTTAACCGTTACACCAAAGCACTCAGTCAAAGCTGAGTGGTCTGGAGGCGTGGCATCCGCCTCGAGTGCTGGAGGTCCCGGGTTCGGACCCCGGCGAAGGCTAGGATCGGTTCACGTGGACTTCTAGTACTTTCCTCTGGTCTCAGGGTAGTAAAATCGGACACCCATTATATTGTTGCGCACGTAAAATGATCCCTTGGCAGGTGGATATCGAAAAGAGTAGCCTAACAAGGCTGCCCGGGAAAAATTTTGAGTTAAAAATCTACCCAAAGTATTTCAGGATTCTCGCAAGTGCTACAGAGTTTGTGCACGGAGCTGAGATTCTTCGGACTCAGAGCTAGAAGAAAAACGGAGTACTTATTGGTTTCACCCGTGTGGCTTATGTTGATCCGTTAAATAAACCTATAAACATAAACCAATAAACAATAAAACTCACTCAAGGCTATTTCTCCTGTCTGGCATGATACGGTTATTGCTGTATTTTTTAAAGTATTTTTTATTTTAAATATTTATTTCAAGAAATAGCTGCGTTTTGTATAGTTATCAAATGTTAGCTCTTTGTTTTAACCTCTGCAGATTGCTTCACCTCTTTACGCTGCTAAAAAAAAGTTAGCAATGGTTAGTAAATGTACACACCGGGTGTGGCCCTAGAGACAGTAATTACTTAGCCTGTATGATCAGTCTTGTGTTACGCATAATTATTTCAATATATCGATTTTACACAATTTTCTTTAGGCGTGAAAAACACAGGGTTACAATGCAGGTGTATTTACAATCAATCATCATCATTATCAATTTCCACTTTTGCTGTTAAGCGGCGTGGGAAGGAATAGTTTGCGATCCATTGATTAATGGGCAGCGATGGCTACTGTCAGTACGTGTCGATGTAGAAGCTCGTTAATGCCATCAATCCATTTTCTCCAAGGACGACCTCTTGATTTCACTTCAGATTTGAACATGTGCTTAGTGCCTGTCTTGGCAGTTGTTGTGGCTGCATTCTCCTTAGATGATCAGACCATCTGATTATATGTTTATCAATAAATTTGAGGCATGATGTTGTTCTTAAATTATGTCTGATTTCCTTTCTAACTTTGTCTCGGATGGTTAAGTTGGCGGCTTTTCTCAGGCATCTCCGTTCAGGGGTATTAACTCTACGTAAGTTAGACTTTGATAATGTTTAAGTATTGCATTGATAGTACAGCTCTGGTATAAATATGCTGTTTTACAATGCAGATAAACTGGCCGGCTCTGCACTACTTGGTGTAGAAATCATGTATGGCAAACTAGATATTGTGAGGGACCTTTGGGAATGAGTAAATAGTGCGGAGACGCGGAGAGATCATTACGGTCTAAGGAGAATGGCGCTGCGAAGAGTTACTTGGGGATCTGGCCGACGCTCAACACTTAGGGGAAGGATGAGATGTATACACAATCAGACGGTTACTGGTGCCATCGGAATTGGAACTCTTCGCTTGCTGCTGAAGATGGGGACGAAGCAATTACTGGGAGTGTCCCAAGTGCTTTGATGTCGATTTCTAATTCAACATTCCACTTCAGGTCTAGATGAACAGTCAGTAAAAGCCTTTTAAAAAACCATAACTATGTCACCACATACCTTTGTAGAGACCAGGCACCAATTTATACACCAAATCTTGCAACAGCTTGTCCGATCTGAAAGAAAACAATCACTGTATCTGTTGATACAACACCAGGTAAGCAGGGATATATTGCCCACACATGTCTCATAGTGTTCACTTAGCGTGGCTTTTATTGTTGCGTCTTAGGCTCAAAGCCTAGCCTCTTTTGTTTATTGACTACGTCGTTTCAGAGAAAACAATAGTCGTTTCTGGGTCACTGTTTACAGTGAACCGATCTGGAGAACACTGTGACAACCGGGAAGACTGGTCGTGCCGATGTCGACAGATGGAGACAATTCTATACTTGTTTATTACTGTAGGTAGTTAGGTGCTCTGCTGGAGAAACCAATCATCATTTCAACCAGCATCCCAGAAGGGACAGCTGTAGGTTATAATTGTGACTAGGTTATGTGCGCCACATAAAACGGCTTAGCACTACATGCCACCCAAAGGACTCCTGCAGTGTCGATTCCTTCAAAGACGATGGACCAAATTACTGTCCCGACCAGCGACGAAGTCGTCTACCGGCAAGCCAATGGTCGAACCGGTCGCCGATGTGTAGCCGGTTGACTGGGTTGCAAGGATAAACAGGTAAGAAACTTAACAACAAAGGTCACAACAGAATGTTATGCTATACCTATTACTTCAACAATTACATTAACCCGTTGCATTCTGAAAGATTAACACTCAGTGACCCAACACAGTTCGAGTAAGAATCCTACGCGAGCGAATCAGAGAATGCGTGTTCAACAGTACAGCAGTTGTTTTGGGATACCGGACGATTATGTCGTAAACTGCAGTCGGGAGAAAGACTGTCTTTCCTTCGTGCAAAAATGAAACATCGAAGTAACATGCTTTTTCTTATTACACTTTCCTGATTTCGGAAAATATTCACATTAATTCACTATTGAAATCAAACCTCTAACCAACAGAGCCACACATGGATTTATATCTCATATACATATAACAAGGATGTAAAATTAAATACGCCATTTCCGCAACTTAAGGCTAATTGAGCATATGATGAAGATCAGCCTGTATTCAATCTCAGCTGGTTAAATTAACAACCCAAGTCTTTTTTCCCCTTTTCTGCCCGGGAAAAGGGGGGGGGGGCGCTCGGTATTATCCAGGCATGGTGTCCGCCTCGAGTGATAGAGGTTTGGGGTTCAATCCCCGGTAAGAGCTGGGATTTTTTTTAAGTGGACTTGGGCTTCTAGTAATTCCCCTTGGTCTCCGTGCATTGTTGCGCACGTAATAAAAAAAAAATCCCTTGGCAGTTGAAAATCGAAAAGTGTAGCTCAACGGCTCTGCTCTGGCAAAATTTGGTTAAACATCTACCCAGAGTATTTTCAGGATCCTAGCCAGTGCTACAGAGCCTGTGCACTGTGCTGAGCTTCTTCTGACTCCGACTTGAGTTAGAAGAAGATCGGAGCACTTATGGGTTACTACCAGTGTTGCCACTTTGGGTGTTTTACAACCAGATTTAGATGTTTTTTCTTGCATTTAGATGGCGTTTTTGGCGTTTAGATGGTAGATGCTTTTCTAGATGTTTCTGGAGTGAATTTATCAAATCTAACCTAAGAAACAGGATGAAATTTGACCTCTTAAATGCTATCTTGACAATAAAATTTTGCCTGATAAGAGTAGGAAAAGACTTACACTTATCAGCTCCCTGATTTAGTATTGAAAGAAACTGGAACAGCTAAAGCATACAAAAGTCATTTTGGATCTGAAGCTTCAACTTCATCATCCAAGCTAAGTTTATCCTGTGGATCTTGTAAGGCAGACTTCAGTAACGATGAGGACATGATTTTATAGGGTAAGTATATCAATGCTATGTAATTTTTTACTCTTTCCATTTTGATGTTTTTCTAGATGTTTTCTATGTTTTTTGTCAAAGAAAAGTGGCAACACTGGTTACTATCCTTGATTCCTGATGTTGATTCGTTGTTGAAACCTCAAACCGCGTTCTACTGCCAGTGATTTTCAAATCAGAAGGCCACAGGCATGGCTTTCACTATTCTATACGGCTGGTTTTCGACTGGAATGCTAATCGGCTAAACCTGGGATCTCTCAACTGCATGTGGACAGTATGTGTGTAGCACATGTTAAGTATTATGTGGTGTCTGTCCATAGAGGGAAGGTTGTGTGAGGAGGTCAAATACGAGCAGTATGTAAATGAGGCACTACAGTGAGAATTTAGTCACAATGAGTTCAGAAAGGTATATGAAGACACTGAAATGATTAAATGAGCTGCTTAGTAGTGAATGAGTTAAAATAATACATAGCTGAAGTTATGCCAAAGAATTAACTTCTTATTTTCTTCTGCGCTTTATTCCCCCCAGGGTAGCATAGGCCTTCAACCAAGTGCCGTCAGTTCGTCCTATACTTGGCTATCACCAGCAGCTAACACCGTGACCATCCTATCTATTTCAATGTCACACTCTAGCTTATATTTCCGTGTGTATTTTAGTCTATATTTTTATGTCCTCGTGGGTTCCAGTGTAAAGACACTCTAGTTATAAAGTTCTCAGGTTTTTTTCAACCTGTGTCATATTCAAAGCCCATGTATTTTCTTCAACTCTTGCCTCACCGGCATTTGGTTCGTTTTCTCCAAAATCTCTACACTGGGCGATTCCACCATACCATTGAATTCTTTATTTTATGTACACGCCCAATTAATAAATGACTGTGCTATATTAGTAATAGTCACTGGTAATTCTCAACTTGTCAGTTCCATGGAGCAGAACTGATTTTATATTCATCCTCATTATGTGCCCTGCCGACTGGCGTAGGCGTTCATGAAACTCCACAGATCTCTGTCACTTGTTCTCTGAATCAATTCTACCGATAATATCCCTCCGTGCCACCGCCGCAGTCCATCTGTCATATTCTTACTCGGTCTGCCTCTCCCTGTTCTACCGCTGATCATCCCTGTCGTCAAAAAAGTCTCCATAGCTCCCCTCTACCCACCCCCTCTCCCCCCCCCCCCTCGTTCATCACATGACCAAAGAACCATGCTTGTCTTTTCCTTATAGCTGTATATATTGATCTGCCCCGATTAGCCTTCTTCAAGCAATCCTCGTTAGTAACTCTGGTGATTTGACATTAGAGCTAACTATTTTACGTCCAGTACTAGATGAAACGTCATTTGACTTCTAAAGATTTCCTAGTGCCAGGAAAACTCCTATTGACGTTTGTTTTAGCATCTGTTTTCTTCTTCTCTACGTTCTCCGGCTGTAAACTCCTGTGTCATGCAGGCTGTATATCGCAGAGAAGATCAAGACAACAACCAGGACGCAGTATCCCTGTCCTGGAAGGTGGACCTGGGGGTGCAAGCTAGAGTAGCCAGATATGAACATTTCATCAAGGGCACAACGGGCGTGATCAGTCGTTCGTTTTCCGCTTGTGTAGCTACTGAGAGGGAGATAGTAGCGCCTATGCATCTGTTCGGAGTGGTGTGATGATAGTCATCACTAATCACTAAACGGAAAGTTTTGACTGTTCGTCCAGTTCTGAACCTTGGTCTTGTTCAACAACTTGAGTTTTGTGTGCAGGTGCTTTTACAGATTCGGCTTAGATGTATGCAGACTGCTGGTTTCTTGCTACTCAGACAGATGCACTCCTGACTTTGAACGAAACATCCCTAATTAGTCGACGCCTCAGCATGCTTTTTTAGGGGGCAGTGGGTCAACTCTTTGTTCTGAGCCCCATTTATACTTATTTTAATATCTCTATCAGTCTTTAGTCCAAGTTCAAGTCCATACCAGAAAGAAAGATTTAAAAAAAAAAAAAAACGCTCGACCACATTCAACATGCTGCTAGCCAGCCGAAGCCGTCAACAGTCTCTGGTATATCTGTGGTCTTGTTTATTTGCGCCACTTCCGTGGTTAATGTTCTGATATTTTCGCCAGCTCTCTAGCTGTCATGTCGGCTCTGTGGCTAAGTCGATGCGAACGCTTCGCTTCGTAATGCCGGGATGCTAGGTTCGATCCCAGCTGCGGGCAATGCGCCTTGCGTTGGTTTCGACAGTGGTATCAATAAAGCCGACCGTCCAGGAAACCAATGGCAAACTACTGGATGTAAATTGCCTAGAGAAACCACACAACAGTCAGGGGCTGTTAGAGTTGGTTCTGCAACGTCCTGTAAAGGATACGCAACTAACTCTAGCTGTCCTTCATCTCGGTCAGATAGCTCCATGTCCGATTTTGTTTCTCTCCCAGTCTTTACCTAAGTTACTGCTAGTTATCAAAATAATAATAATCATATCACAGATAGCTGTGGAAAGAAACATCTGTTAGGATGCGAAAGGGAGCATATGTCTTCTTCTTCTTCGTCCTTCTATCCCTCAGTGGAGCATAAGCCCTCAACCATCTCACACCAAGTCGTTCTATCCCTCAGTGGAGCATAAGCCCTCAACCATCTTACGCCAAGTCGTTCTATCCCTCAGTGGAGCATAGGCCCTCAACCATCTTACGCCAAGTCGTTCTATCCCTCAGTGGAGCATAGGCCCTCAACCATCTCACGCCAAGTCGTTCTATCCCTCAGTGAAGCATAGGCCCTCAACCATATCACGCCAAGTCGTTCTATCCCTCAATGGAGCATAAGCCCTCAACCATCTCACACCAAGTCGTTCTATCCCTCAGTGGAGCATAGGCCCTCAACCATCTCACTCCAAGTCGTTCTATCCCTCAGTGGAGCACAGGCCCTCAACCATCTCACGCCAAGTCGTTCTATCCCTCAGTGGAGCACAGGCCCTCAACCATCTCACGCCAAGTCGTTCTATCCCTCAGTGGAGCATAAGCCCTCAACCATCTCACACCAAGTCGGTCTATCCCTCAGTGGAGCATAGGCCCTCAACCATCTCACGCCAAGTCGTTCTATCCCTCAGTGGAGCATAGGCCCTCAACCATCTCACACCAAGTCGTTCTATCCCTCAGTGGAGCACAGGCCCTCAACCATCTCACACCAAGTCGTTCTATCCCTCAGTGGAGCACAGGCACTCAACCATCTCACGCCAAGTCGGTCTATCCCTCAGTGGAGCATAGGCCCTCAACCACCTCACGCCAAGTCGTTCTATCCCTCAGTGGAGCACAGGCCCTCAACCATCTCATGCCAAGTCGTTCTATCCCTCAGTGGAGCATAGGCCCTCAACCACCTCACGCCAAGTCGGTCTATCCCTCAGTGGAGCATAGGCCCTCAACCACCTCACGCCAAGTCGTTCTATCCCTCAGTGGAGCATAGGCCCTCAACCATCTCACACCAAGTCGTTCTATCCTTCACTTTTGCATGCAGCTCACCCCATGTCCTCCCCATGTCCTCCCCATGTTTTTAATTTCAACTTCACTCTGACTCATTAGCTGCCTTCTCCAAGTGTGTGTGTGTGTGTGTGTGTGTGTGTGTGTGTGCTGTCTGTGTTAAGGGTCTGAAGAGGTGGTGGGGGTGGGGAGGGGGTTCTGCCTTTATTTATATGCCCCTGTAGCTTTTATTGCAGAGACATTCTAGTTATGTTGTTCTCAGGTAAGTCAGATCCAACGTCAGTGTCTTTTCTTCACCTCTTGCTCCACTGAAACTTATTTAGTTCCTTCCCAATACTCAAAATGTGTGATTCTATCAAACCATTTAATTACCTCTATTCTGCGCATGCAACAGTTAATAAATCACTATGTTACATAAGAATCATTTACTTACCGGATATTTTGATGAGGGCGAGTTTTGTGTACAAGCGTGTCGCACACCGGACAATTCTTGCTTGTTTTCAAGAAGGTCACGATGCAGGTCCGACAGACTACAGACAAACAACAAATAGTTACAAAAGCAGATCATTCCGGACGTCAAATTTATAACTAAACTTACCAACTATACAAAGACGAAAAATAAAATGAACGTTCGGCTACACAGCCTTCTTTGCCCTACTACAAGGTTTGAGATTTGAACAAAGGACCAACATCATCGCACACGGATAAGAGAGTGAGAGCGAGTAAGTGCTCCGTTCTTCTTCTAACTCAAGTCTGAGTACGAAGAAGCTCAACACAGTGTACAGGCTCTGTAGCACCGGCGAGGATCCTGAAATAATTAGGGTAGTTTTTAAACTCCAAATTTTTTGCATGGGTAGCGCCGTCATGCTACTCTTTTCGATTTCAAACTGCCAGGGGACTTTTTACAATGCACACGGGCGTCTAATTTCACTACCTTGAGACCAGGGGGAACAACTAAAAGTCCAAGTCCACGTGAAAATATCTCAGCTCTTACCGGGGATTGAACCCGGAACGTCTAGTACTCGAGCCAAAGCAGCCCCCTCCGACGTACCACAAAACATACAACTATACAACTGCTAACAGGAGCACGCGCAATCGTTTAGTTTTACGGAGAGTCCTGTCACTGAGGCAGATCATCAATCAATCTTGTGCGGAGAGTCCTGTCACTGAGGCAGATCATCAATCAATCATGTACGGAGAGTCCTGTCACTAAGGCAGATCATCAATCAATCATGTACGGAGAGTCCTGTCACTAAGGCAGATAATCAATCAATCATATGCGGAGAGTCCTGTCACTGCGGCAGATCATCAATCAATCATGTACGGAGAGTCCTGACACCTTATGTAATTATTTTACGTGTGTGCGTCTAATTCCGTTAACGACATACTGCATTTATGGTGATGACTGTTGGCTTCATTCAAACTCCTAGGGGATTGAACTGCCCGCACAGTTTTATCTCACACCCGCCAGTTATGGCCCCTGGCACTTCACAGTGGGTATTTATTCCGCTGGCCCACGAGTCTCGGCAGTCTGCTAAGAAGTCCTCGACCAGGCTGCTTCGAGATACCAGCTAAGTGACTTTGTGTATTTGTGTGGTATTGTTTGATTTGTGTATGTGCTGATGAAGGCTCTATAGCCGCAACGTTCATGTTGTGTTTGTATTTGTTATAGTGTGAAGCTTGCTAATATACTTTTCGTTAGGTTTTACATCTTTTCTTGATATCGTCTGGAAAGACAGAACGGTGCTAGCAAATGGTATGTGTGTGTGTGTGAGTGTGTGTGTGTGTGTGTGTGTGAGTGTGTGTGTGTATGTGTGTGTGTGTGTGTACACGCAATGATGTGTCTGGCGGTATGCTACGGTGCGCATACCAGTATTTTTTGAGGCATCATTTTTTACAGCGCAACTGTAATATATAATTATATAATTTATGGTGAGTATCGGCCTATTTTTTTTTTTTTTTTTCTTCAAAAAATCCCTACACCTACATATATATGTGTATGTGTGTGTAAATGTATACACTCACACACACATAATTAGACTCTTAAACAAGGCTTAGGTCCTTGAGGCCCATCAGACTTCGCTTTTCCCTCCTTCCACTACCAAAGATTTTGTTCCGAATTCTCCATTTTTTTCCCCCTCGTAATTCCTCTTTTTTTTTTTTTTTACTTATGCAAAGTTTTTAGTCACTTTGTTTACACGAACTCCAGCTCTCAGAAATGTGTTTTAACAATAGCGTGTATCTAAGTAAAAGCTTACTCTCTTAAGACGAAGACAGTTTTGGTCCAGCATCTTTCGATTCTCTCGTTAAAATGAATTTTTATTAAACGAACTCTTGCTTTTAAGGTAGCATGGAATTAGTGTTAACGACGTTTTACTGACTCAAAAAAGCGATTGTTGTGTTGCTGACAGACTGCGACCACTGATCACGTGACACAATATTCATCGCTATTAATGGTAGTCACGTGGCTGTCGAGTTTACATGAGATTAGTTGCAATTTGTAAGTGATAATTTACGACAGAATCAATCCCTCCTGCTCAACACATACATACACATTATAACACACACGCATGAAAGAGAGAGAGAGAGAGAGAGAGAGAGAGAGAGAGAGAGAGAGAGAGAGAGAGAGAGAGCAGGAGAAAGCAGGAGGGGAGAAATACAGAATGACAGAGATTGGTTATGGAGTCATAGGAATGCATCTAGCCGTAATTAAACAACGATAAATTAATGTAGGTTTACTTACATGAATGTAAACATTCGATGATGGTTGTGGCATCAATGATGTATCCGCCACAGAGAACACAAATACAGTTCTTGTTGATATCACCAATCTTGAGTCTGGTGGTACAGTTCATCTGGAGCAGGGAAACACAATACATACAACATAATAGTTCGAACCCACTCATGTACAGTTTATTATTATCAAACACTGGCAACTGTTGAAATTCTTTCTACTTCTTCATTTTCTTCTTCCTCTTCTTCTTCTTCTTCTTCTTTTCCTCCTCCTCTTCTTCTTATTATTATTATTCTTCCACTACTACTACTACTTCTTCATTTTCTTCTTCTTCTTCTTCTTCGATTAGTTTCAGTCCAAATTTTCTTATTTCTTAATGTTTGATTTCAGTGAGGCTGGCTACCCACCAAGTATAAACGCAAGATCTAAAACTTCATGACCACCCCAACAAAGAGCTTGACGAGTGTTGATTGAGGGCGGTCACGTAGCCACCAAAACACCCCTACGCTTTTGTTTCGTTTATACCCTGTAACCCTCTATGCTAATTATCTAGATTTAGATACGGCCTATTCCACCATAAGTAAATAGTCCTTAAATAAGTTTAGTCCGCGTGAGGGTTCCTGGGCCCTATTATAGGGAAAACAAGAATAGACTGCCTACTCAAAAACATGTCGTAAGAGTCTACAAATTGGGAGCTTCCTTTGAAGTCAGAGTACATCTGCCTGAGAGGGAAGGAACCAGCAGTCTGCATAGAAATAAGTCAGCTCTCTTAAAACGGATGCACAGAGTTTACTGCCGGTAAATGCGAAGAAGAAGAAGTAATAAGTATAGGTCAGGGTATATGAAACTGAGCCTTATTTCAAAATAAATCTATTGGGAGTGAGTTATATTGTGAATTCACTAGCAGCTTAGTGTTTTTACTTAGTGGCAAAGTCATTTTCCTTGGCCGAACCATTGCTTATCTTGGCGGAATTAATCGTTCCTGCGTCTGGTTTGGGGACTAGTTGAATCTTGGTATCACTATAGAAGCAACTCCTGAAGCCAGAAGACGGACAGCAACGAATCTCCATCAAAATATATACATATACACTGAAATACACCCTATTCACCGATGAAATTTTACAAGAGTATGGGTAAGTTATACTCTGATTAATTTACATAAATCATATGATGAATCGCCAAGGCATGTACAGATATGTGATCTTGTCTGTGTCAGGCCAACTTTCGACCTAAATTGTAGGGAAATTCTAGTGGTAAAGTACATATTTATTATGACAAAGGATGCCCTCTTATATTCATTAATAGGCCCTTTGGATTGATGCATCCTTTTAAAACGGAAATACCTATAACAAACTGATGTGGGAAAATATAATGTAGCAGGGAGTATCAATGTCTGACCACAACTGGCTTCAGCTGACGGGCCGTGCTGCTGACATCACAGGGTCGGGCTAACGACGCGTTAACGCAGCGGTTTTCAAACAAGAAATAAAACTATTTCCGACAGTGTCAAGGAAAGACAACTTAAATTTAACTTTTATATCGACATGCCTTCTTTAATAATTTCAGAATTGTTAGCCGACTGTTCTTGATTATTACAGCGGCACCCCTGGCATACGCTCACGGCATCCCAGGGTGCCCCAGCACCCAGTTTGAGAACCGCTGCCATAGCGTTCCGTTTGAACCGACTATGATTGCAAGTACTTCCGGCCTGTCGGTTGGAAATTTAAACAAGCCGTATGGATAGTGGTAGAAAGTTGGTACATGTCCGTCTGTTATGTCTTGTCTTCCCTACTTAAATATTTCAGTGTTCAGTGGGTATCTGTATTAGTATAGGTGTCCTTGAATGGAAGGATAATAGTCAATCTTATTGTTGGCAGGTGTCGTTTGGTATGGTATAGTAGTGGCTGTTCATACTTTCTTGCTGTGTGAGGGGCGTGTAGATCTGCACTTCTCTCAGGTCTGTTGTCACGGGTAACCGTCAACCCTTGTCATCTGAGTGTTGTGTATAATGTAGAAAAAGTATAACAAGACACAACGTTTACTGGTTGCCTAAGCCATGTTTCTATTGTGTTCTCGAGATGCGAGAGGTATTATAACCTAACAGTACTGGCTGAACTAGGAGTTGCTTTAGGATTACAACCCAGTTGATCCCACAGGGCAGTGCCTTCACCGGCACCACATTCTAGCTACCAGCACTAGCTACTAGCTACCAACATCCATCATCCAGGTGCATGGTTTTAACCTAGTTCCAGTTACCTGAGCAACACCTCGAGTTGTGACATGTTGTGTTACACACGTTAGATGACCGCTGATGCTTCATCATCATCAGGAGCTGTACCCAAGGGTTTATCCACTGCAGACCGCCAACGGCCAAACCTGAACGGTTACCTCAACTGTTATCTTAACTGTTTTTCTGAACTGTTACTGTTGAATTTTTACATATGGACTTAGGAGAGCAGCTGATTACCTATTGTCTACACCTGCCGATAAGTATACTATGTGAAACTAGAAGTACAGCCATCCAGACACTTGGTGCTAAAAGGCGTTACCCAATCACATCTCAAGAGCAGTGATTATTTAAAGACTATTGAATGTTGGTAGTCCAGGAGTCATTCTGGACTATTTAAGTCATTAGATATGTCAGAATCTTCTGTATGTCATTCTTCTTGGTCAGTCCATTAAGGTTTCCTATATTGTTATGAACTTATTACATAATGCATTGTTATCCTAAAAGTAACTTTGGTTGCGTCTTATATTTCATAATTTATTTCAATTAGTTGGTTGAGTGTGTATATTGTTATTCAAAAATATTCTTTATACGTGTTTTGAGTGTGATAGTGATCCTTTCCGGTCTGGGGGCAATCAAATGGTGTGAAAGTCTGGCCAAGTTGTGCCCAGGAATATCTGTGGAAATTCTGTGGTGCCCATTACTTGAGTTACCTCATGCCTGGAATAGTGCTGGGTGGTTTTTGGAGCTGCGGAGTACCGACTAAACCAATACAAGCCGCCACAACAAAAGTGTACCATTCCAGAGTGTCTTATATTATTAGGAAAGACCCTAGTTAAGACACGTGACAAACCCTTTTGTGGCAAGGACCTATGCTTCATTGGCAGATGGAAAGCAGTAGAAGCAGTGGAAGGGAAAGGAGAAGGAAGACAAGAGGAAGTAGAAGATAATGAATGTTCATATGTCACATAAATCTAAAACCTTATCGCCAATATTTGATGACATGTTTGAGAGTTATTTACCATTTTCACCCTCATTTGTTTCCCCTTGCCAACATGTCCTAAATTCCCAAAGGAACTCGTCCCAGTAAAAGCTAACCTGGAGTTTAAAAAATGAAAATCAATGCCGCCGTAATATGGAAAACGAAAGGCTGCCCTGCGGATCACGGGAAACAAACGGCTTTGGATGCAGCATAATAAATTTGCCCAAGAGGTTTTCTCTGGACTGTGCTAGTAGAATAACAATTGTGGAACAAAAAGCACATTGGGCTGATCGATACAAGTATAATTTAAGAGGGTACTACTTCTACGTCACGACCACCATCATTACAACTACTTCTACTACCATTACTACTACTGGAGCTGCTGCTGCTGCTACTACTACTACTACTACTATTATTAATATTATTATTATTACAATCATGATTACTGTTGCTGCTGCTGTTACAGCTATTTCTACTCCTCCAAATGCTGCTACTACCTCTTGTATTACTACTACTGCTGCTACTAATACTTTGAATACAGCTGCAGTTACAACTCTGCTGATTCTGCTGCTAATAATTTCTAATTTATACCATATTTCTCCTCAATCATTTTAGACTTGCTTATACCTCACCCGTGGAGGGGTCCCAGAAACCCCGATCAACCCATAAGTGGGATTATATTAGGGCCCCCCGGCAACAGTCAGGGTGGGGCTCCAAAGCAACCAAAAATTGAGTCCTAAATGCGCACGGACGATAGTAGCTAACGGTATCAACCTACTGCCAAACATGTCTACAGAGACGCCATAATAGAAATCGCGACTCGCACAGCGGGTCTCAGTCTGTGGGTCGCGACTCTTTTTATGTGTGGGTCGAATGACCCTTTCACAGGGGTCGCCAAAGACCACCGCAAAACATATTTTCAATGAAGTTATGAAGTAGCAAAGAAAATAACTGTATGGTTTGGTGTCGCCACAATATAAAGAACTGTATTAAAAGGTCGCGGCATTATGAAGGTTTAGAACCACTGTTCTAGATGTTTTTGTTCTAGCAGCATCATTTTAATTAAGCTTTGGTGCCGATAAACCACTTCGTCTCTAAACCACTACAAGCAAATCATGGCTTTATTTTAATTCAGTCAGGCAGAGGGAGAGAAAGATCACATGATGTGTTACAAGCGTCTGATTTGGTTTTGTTTTGTTTAGATCATATTTTATATTACACCTGCGCCCGTGCATAACATCGACAAAGTTGCGGAACAAACCTAACGAGTAAAACATCTTACTTATGCACTGCAGCATTCAACAGCAGCAGGCTGAGTGACAAGGGGAAAAAAAAAGGGTGGATGAGGGTTAAGAGAAACAGAGGAAACAAAACAGTGGAAAAAAAAAGAAGGGTGCGTGTGGAGGCAGAATGAGGGAAAAAGAACGAATGAAAGAACGAACTTTATTTTTAAAGGGTCGCAAAGTGGTCAAGCAGGCCCGTCTTACATTCAGCCCTTCTTAGGACCTATTGTTACACAGTGGTTGTATTTGGAATTAAAAGAGTGAGGGAGGGGGGGGGGGCAGAAAACAAAGTGTGATTGTGTTGGGCAAGAGTTGAAGGGAGGGGTGAAGGGGGAAGAAAGAGAGTGAGTGAGTGAGAGAGAGGCGGGGAGAACATAACTTTTATCTCCACATAACTAGTTTTATAACTAACGATTTATCTAGGTAATTATTTTTATAAATAACTGTTTTCTTCTTCTTCATTTCCTCTTTTACCGCTGTGGGTGTCGAGGGAGACATAACAGCCCTTCTCAGACATCTCATTTCCGTGATTACTAATTTTCTTTTATGGTTTGTTGTGAGTGACCATGTCTGGCACTGGTAGCACAGAGTTGGTTTAAATATGCTTTGAATAAGATGTCTCTTTGTGCTGATTGGGATTGTCTTATGCTGTAAGAGGGGGGCTAGCTGTCAAATACTTGGTTTGCTTATGTCAATTTCTTTATCCAATTTCCCATCTTCGGTAAATGTAGTTCCCAGATATTTAAACTCAAATGCCTGTTTAATGCCTTTGTATTCTATTGCTATGTTTAGATCTGTCTTCTTTTTTCCTATTGACATTACTTCTGTCTTTTCAGTGTTGATTCTCATATTATTTGTTTTACATTCTTCATTCACGGATGTTAGATGTTGTTGCAATTTCATGGCTGTATCTGCTATCAAGGCCTGGTCATCTGCAAAGAGTAATTCGTTGATCTTACTAAAATCTTCATTCATGGGCTTGGCATTCTTGCATATACTGTCGATGTAGGTGATAAACAGCAGTGGTGATAAGAAACACCCCTGTCTTACTCCAGATGTCACTGTGAAAGGATGAGATGTTCCCTGATTTATTCTAACTACACTTCTACAATCCCTGTATACACTTTTGCACACTTTGATGAGGTGTTCGCTTACTCCATATCTTGCCATTATTTTCCATAATAATTGTCTGTCGACTCTGTCAAATGCCTTCTCCTGGTCTACGAATGCCACAAATAAGTTCTTATTGTATTCAATGTTCTTTTCTATTAACTGTTTAAGTGTGAAGATTGCATCTGTGCAGCTTCTATTTCTCCTAAATCCCATCTGTTCTTCTGCCAGCTGTGGTTCTATCACTGGTCTCAGTCTTGTTTCTATTATCTTGGCATAAATTTTGCCAACATGGCTTAAAAGAAAGATGCCTCGATAATATAAGTAACTATATCGATGCTTAACCACTTTGATAATTATCTCTCTTCGTAATGATTTTTAAGAAGACAATATTTCGACAAGTGACAATTCTTTAGGAAACTTTCAGTTTCATGGTAACAAAATCAATAAGCAAATATTTGTTTATGTAAAAGTCTCTTTTCGATATCTATTTCTACGTACAGGTATACTTTTTCTTTTTACAGACCAGATCATAGGGTCTTGTTTTTCCACAGCCTTTTGTCTCCGTTCTAACACAAATGATCTTCCAGGCCATGATGTCAAAATATCTAGCATCTTCTATCTCGGTCTCCCTCTGCCTCTTTTCCCCTCCAACTTGCTCACCGTCTCGATACACTACAACTGTCTCCACCTTATGGCATGACCAAAGAATGTAAATTGTTTCAGTCTGATGCGGGCAGTCAGTTTTCTGCGGTTAGGTTCTTTCAAGACATCTTTATTATTATTTGTATCTGTCCAGTATGTGCTCGTCATTCATCTATAAAACTATGTCTTCGCTACTTCCACATAATTCTTCACTAACTGGCCAACTATCCATGATTTACTTCCATATCAGAACAGGATTTATTAGCTCTTGAGAATTCTCTTTCTAACTTCAATTAACAAAGGCAGATTGCATGGAATACAGACATATTTATATACACACAATTCTAAATCGAAATTGTTATTCCATGTCCGAGTGTTTGAGGCAATAATTGCGGAACTCAGAATTGAACACAATGAACAGTTCTCCTTAAGCGGAACAAAGAACCAGTCAATTTATGTAAACGTCGCTATAAAACTAATGAAGAAAATGCCATAGAAATATTGCATCATGGGGCTGCGATGCCTTAGACATGTCTGGAAACTTCATAATAGAGCTTCACCAATTGCGTCTGTCGTCTGACAATAGCAGTGAAACCGCGCATCCTTGGAGACAGCTTTCTGTGTGTGTCATGGCTTTCGGTTGGTTCCTTGATTCCTCTCTTGGTGGTTCTTAAAGACTGTATGTGTATATCATTTAAGCTAATCCCTTAAATCGTTACGGTGTTCTTCATGTCGTAAAATTACTCCAGTATACACGAGTAATTCATTGTAGCCAACCTTCTTTGAGGAGACGGCACATTTATTATTTTTACAATAGATTAATGTAATGATAACAGAAAAAAAAAATGTGCAGGACATGAGGAGCCTCTCTTGGCAGGGCTGCGATAGCGCAGTCAATAGGAGACTCGGTTGTAAATCAAACTGCGACTCGCTGTAGCCTACGGTATGTGTTCGAAACCGGGCAGTTTCCGGGGTCCACCTAGTCTCTAGGAAATAAAAATAATACTGGACTTTCCGGGAGGGTGGGGTCATAATGGAGCAGTGATGCACAATACAAGACCCTCAATATATATTAGCCTCTCTTGCTCATACCTACCTCACCTTCACGTGGTAGTCCTGGTCTTCCCAGCAATCCAGTTCAAGGTTGGGATCTCAACCCCTAGCGGTAAACTAGATGGGACAACAAACGAGGTAAAGGCGAAGGGATGAGCCTACTCTCCCACTCAAGAGATTATGAAGTCGGAAATACTGGGCCAGAAGGCGGGTAACAAAAACCACAGTACTACGCAACCCCACGCTATATATATATATATATATATATATATATATATATATATATATATATATATATATGATTACACCGTCAGACAAATTTTATGTTGGTGCTCGCCCTGTGGATCTCTACCATGCAGTTAAAATATTCGTATATTCTTCTGTATGTGTCCCTGGCATTCAAAATTCTTCTAATAGTTCCCCTTAAAGCTCTCTTTCATTTCATTGTGGCAATTCTTTCCTTTCGTTTGTTGCATTTTATTTCATGTCATATCATCTAACCTCTCTCAATTTTTCTCGTGGTATAAAGTCCCAATACTCTGTAAGTTTCAGTCAATGTTGCAAAAAAATTATGTTTAGGATCGCTTTTCTCTCATTATGACAATTTTCCTTTTTATCTGATTTCATGTTATAATCTTTTATTATCATCTATTCTCTCGCTCTTTTCCTCGTGTTGTAACCTCCATATATTGGTTTTACTGGTGCTTTTGTATTCGAGACTGTAAATAAGAGTCCCTTTAACGCTCGTTATTTTTCTTTCTTTTTTTAATTGTGGCTACTCTCTCTCTCTCTCTCTCTCTCTCTCTCTCTTTCTCTCTCTCTCTCATTTCAATATTTCCCCTTGTCATCACTTCTCCTCTACCCATTTTCATTATATTATAATACACATACATTAATCTTTCTGTTTGTTTTGCATTCAAGTGTGTCTATACAGTTGATTCTGTTTTAACATCTATCTAAGGCTACAAACTAGGACAACCCTTATTTTGCAGACCACCAGAAAATCTCCCTGCACCGGCACCGCTTGTAAAGAACAGAGAAAATGATATGCAGCTAAGCTACATTAACTCTTAGTACCAACCAAAGAATCACATACATTTCTGTTTCATTATAACAGATAAATACTCTGTCCCTGCTGTCATCCGCCTCATACACATGTTTTATTAACCCTTTGCGTCTGACTTATTAGTAAAGTGAAGGTAAAGTCGGAACATGTGAACGAGCGTCATTGCACACGGTTATAGACCATAGGTGCTCTGCCACGAGTACGAACAACTGATAAGAAACCATCCACCTGTGTCGCCGTCCGCACGTAATTTCATAGCTACAGCAACGTTCCTCCATTCACCCAGAGTGTCAACTCATTTCCTAGAGGCTGGGTGAACTCTGGGAACCGCCCGGTTTCGAACACCGCCCGTGGCTACAGAGAGTCGCAGCTGGATTTGAAAGCGAGCCTCCTTTCGACTGCGCTAACACGGCTTCCTTGACTTACTAGTTTAACAATGATCCTACTATGTCTCTGTTTAACGTCTTCAAACGAAAGAACTTACTGCTTTCAACCTTAATGCCCGGCAGGGGGGGGGTGTGTGTGGGGGGGGGGGGGTAAATACGTAGCAACTGTTTCTGGGACTGAAAGAGATGATATAGCAACTGATATGAGGACTGAAACAGTGGATGAAACAAATGATTTGAGGACTGAAAGAGTTGATGTAGCAACTGATCTGTGGACTGAAAGAGTTGATGTAGCAACTAATCTGTGGACTGAAAGAGTTGATGTAGCAACTGTTCTGACGACTGAAAGAGTTGATGTAGCAACTGTTCTGACGACTGAAAGAGTTGATGTAGCAACTGTTCTGACGACTGAAAGAGTTGATGTAGCAACTGTTCTGACGACTGAAAGAGTTGATGTAGCAACTGTTCTGACGACTGAAAGAGTTGATGTAGCAACTGTTCTGACGACTGAAAGAGTTGATGTAGCAACTGTTCTGACGACTGAAAGAGTTGATGTAGCAACTGAAACAGTACATGTGGTTGGGTCCCCGCAGTGTTTTACTGGCCGGGGAAAATAATATCCCGCCTCTGCACGGATTATAACCAGTCATAGTCCTGTCAGATAAGTTCATTATCCACTACGCCACTCTAGAAACACTTGCCAAATTGCATAGTCCAGTTATATATTTCCACAGAGAATTATCTAACATGTTATGATGAGGAGCCTGTGTGGGTCTAAAGCCCCATCTTTTGTTTAGAAAAGAAATCTCGCCGTCACTTAGCAGGTATGGCGTAAAAAGCGACAAAATGAGACTGTCGAAATCAGAAATTGTCGAAATCAGAAGCTGTCGAAATCAGAAGCAGATTTCTGAGCCTAGCTATCAACCACAACACAGAGAGCCATTGGCGAGTATGTAGAAGAGGATAGCGTGCCATGACTTGCCAGCCAGCACGGGGTCGACGTCAAGCCAGCGAGCGGAAGTTTTCTACTGACACCGGATGACTCTCATTTCTTCCGGTATCGATTTGCTGGCGCGTGCTACACGTGCCTCGTAGAGAGATGAGTGTGTCCTTCGCATAACGGACAGAGAGAGAGAGAGAGAGAGAGAGAGAGAGAGAGAGAGAGAGAGAGAGAGAGAGAGAGACAGACAGACAGGCAGACAGAGAGAGAGAGAGAGAGGGGCGATGTTACAGAGGCGACGAGGTATCAGGAAATTTTTGAACGAGAAATCAAAGCAGACAATCAAGACTGAGAGAAGCGACAATCTCTGATGTGATACAAGAGAGCACATTATTTGGAATGCAAAGATTTGTAAAAGACCCGTCTTCATTTCTTTTCTAACCTCTCGTTCAGAAAAACTGTTATCTAACCTATCCAACGTAACTGAGTACATGTTGATGTTGCTCCAAATGTTTGCACAGTGCGTTAATAATTATGTTGAAAACTCTTGTCAAAGCGTTGGTTGAATACTTTAAATCAAGTCGTTGCTAAAATAGGTAACAGAAACACAAATTACAAAAAACATGTTCTGGTTTAAATAACACTGGAAAGCAGGCACGCACACACAAATACACGCCTACCATAACACCTCCGATAGCCGGGCCTATCACAAACTGGGTCAATAGAACAACATGAGATTGTCGCCAATCGCTCAAACGTCCGGTAGCTATTTATGTTTACAGCTTGTGAGTTTCACTCGAGCCACCAATAACTGCTGCTGTGGTTACCACTAACATTCCTATGGTACTACAACTACCAATTGTGTGGCCGTTGCGGTGTCGACTCGGTATTCTCAAATTACAGTAAATATCAATTGTGTTTTTAAATAATCATTTTTATATGTTTCTTTCAGCAAAATCTTATGTTGTACATGATATTAAAAACAAAACAGCATCAATAATAACAACACCATTAATAATAATAATATTGATAAATATCAAGAACAGGTCTTTTTTTCCCTTTTGCCCCATCTCGGTGGGAAGGGGGGGGGGGGTCCTCGAGATTTCGTAGAGAATTTCCTGGAAAGTCCTAAACTAATGGGAGGGGGGGGGGGGTGTCTTTATCAGTGTTTTCTTCACACCCTTACATAGTCTATAATTAGGACTTCTCCGGAATTCCCTATGAATGAAATCTTATAAATCCTAAAGGGTGAAATAAAGAAAAGGACCCCAAACTCTATCGGTACAAGACAGATCAAATAATCTGGTCGTGTAACAAGATTGTCAACAGACAGGGCGCCACAGAAAGCAATGTTACACAGTCAGAGATAGACCACGCAGAATATGGACAAGGAAATATCAGAGCTAATGAAAATTACTATATACGAAGCGAACAGAAGAAGCTTTGCTCGCCCTGACACATACGAGGGGTAGAAAAAGGAAGAAGAAGAAGAAGAAGAAGAAGAAGAAGAAGAAGAAGAAGAAGAAGAAATGGGGAGGAGGAGAAGAAGAACGGGGGGGGGGGGGGGGGAGAGAGATTTTGAAAACTTTCCGTAGACAAACAGATAATTTAGTTATCCTGACGAAGGGCTAAAAGTAAACAATGGCCATTATTTTAAGGCGGTATACAAACGCGAAATAACAGCACCATAAAGAAGTTACAAGGTCGCAGACAAGGTGTGAGGTACACAAACATGACAGCAACACAACAGAGGAATACAATGGTGGTTAGTCTTTATAAGGACTGTGTGTAGTCTTGTCTTTCCTTCCTTCCTGTTGTTTCTATTACTCATCTCTGCCTGGCGTCCTCTGTGTTCCTTGATGCTTGGGATTTTGTTGATCTGTGTCCATGGATGTTTTCTTCTGTTTCTTCTTCTTCTTCTCTCTCTCTCTCTCTCTCTCTCTCTCTCTCTCTCTCTCTCTCTCTCTCTCTCTCTCTCTCTCTCTCTCTCTCCTTTCAATATCTTTCCATACTGGACTTGTTTTCTTCCATCTTCGTTTGTCTTAATGCTTCCTGGTTGAAACATTCTGTTCATTTCTGCATTGTATCTTTTTTCAAGTTCATGCTGCTGGCCAGTAGACTCTTTTGGCGATGTTTCTTAAGGCTTGACCTCTATTGACTTTTCACTGTTTTCTTTGGTAATCTTAGTTTCAACCTCATAGCAAACGAGTCACCTCATAGTTGCTCCGCTCCTGTGCCAACGAAAAACAAACATAATGTTCGTTGCAGTCCCTTGTGGAAAGATTGTCAGACTGCTGTCTCAGCATATGCACTGGCATACACACGCATTAAAAGCATAAGGTAGCCATCAGAAGTGCTAACACATACAGTTTGACATTAGAAATGCAGTTCATCATTGACGGTAGCAAAAGACGCCAACAGATCAGCAGTTGCGCACGCGATCAATATGAATGACATAAGGGCACCAGGCACCACCAACATTACGACCACAGACCACGCGCCATTTTCTGAATCTACAGTTCACAACACCACGTTGGTCGCAGTCGAAAAACATTCCAAATGAAATCCGCAGCTCACAGGGTCGCGCCATGCACTCAACTCAGTAGCTGGCGCGTAAAAACTGTATCCTTCCAGTCTACAAATGGATAAAAAATGCAACGGCCACCGTCTGGCAGAAGCAAAAAATGTGCCTCGACGCGAAACAGTAACCGCACCTGGCGCCCATTTTGACCGGTCTTTGCCTGTTTGAGGTTACATAGAGCTACTGTCTTCATGACTTTCATCCTGCTGTTTCTGCTTGTATGTCATTAAGTGTGTTTATATTGTGGTCCAGTATCTCTCTCATCTCCTTCATCTCTGAAAGTATCTATCTTGCTTGGTCGTTAACATCTGGAGAGCTTTTCTCTTGAGCTTACTTTCTTGCCTTCAATATCTTGACTTCTTCCAACTTCCTGATCTGGTTCCGCATCTTGGTTGTCTCTACGGGAGTGAAGTATTCGGATTCTCTGCATTTTCTTCTGGCCTCTTTGCATGATTTTTCTCTCAATTATTGCTGTTTTGAGAATTTCTTGACAATGTTGCAGGTGAGGACATCCAAAATACATAGAAAGGATCAACCAATCAGCAACCTCGCAATGGCGGCGGCCGGATTGAACCGAAATACGACAACTTAATAATTACCCCCAGATGTGTCCTGGCATAATCGGGAACTAAACCAGTCCAAATAACAAGAAGGAATAGAAGGTCTCTACCTCCTTTGACGCCAATACCTTGGTGAGGCTGAGGATTTTTTTCCCTGTCTTTCGGTGGTAACAATTAAATCTTAACAGGCATAATTCGTCACGACAGCATTAGCAATGTGGCTTTAAATGTTCAAGTTCAAGGACCCACCCCCCCCCCTCAATTCAGGTATGTGAAAACAAGTAAGTCACTTCTTATTATTCAGGTTCACCGAATGTAAACTTCAGCGGGGAAAGTTCTGGTGGTTCGTCTACTTTTGGACTTTGATTCTGTTCCAGAACTTGAATTTTGCGCGCATATCCGTCTAACAGATCTGACTTGTTTGTATGCAGGACAAATACGAATTTGAAGTTATGAAGCGTTGACCGAGAACTTGTAATCATGTGAATATTTTTACGAAGCAAAATACTCAGTAATTCATAATTTTCGATCATTATTTGCGTTTTTCTGACAAATAAACTGATGGAGACAGACAGAACACTGAGACACAGACAAACATGCGCGCTGACAGAGAGATAACTAGACAAACTATCTATACGTAGGTAAGTTAATAAGACGCTGAATGGACGGATAGACGGGCAGACAGACAAGCAGAAAGACAGACAGATACACAGACAGCCACGGTTGAGAATACACCTATAGTTAACAAATTGCAGTCAACGTGTGTTTTTACTGATTAGGTTGTTGTTGTTGTTGTTGTTGTTGTTGTTGTTGTTGTTGTTGTTGTTGTTGTTGTGTGTGTGTTTAGATTCAATGTCAAAGATTTTAACACCGTTCTGAGACCATATGTCTTGCATGCTATTTTGTGTGAACAGAGTTACGCATCAGGCATGTGATGTCACATATTTGTTTATAAAAGGTCCGTTGTCCTGTCCGTTGAGTTTTCCTGTCATAGTTTGTGTTGCATTTTCTAATCCGTTGACGTAGACCTCGGTTGAAACGTTCATTTGTTCTTGTAGGCATTTTTTTTTTCAAAATTGTTCCCCCCTCACGCCAATTGCGCTTTCGTGTTAAAATGTACTTGGTACTGAGCACTGGTCGGAGCCAGTGGCTTAGGCATTGACGACGTGCTTTATATTGCCGGGGCGCCGGGTTCGATCCCAAGCTGTAAGCGTTTTAGCAGCACACCGTCCTGTGTTATTTTCTGTTTTCGATAGTGGTACCGAGAGTCGACCGTGCAGGAAGCAATAGCAAACTATTGAAAGTAAATTCCCCCTTCAAAAACAAAAACAACACACACACACACACACACACACACACACACACACACACACACACAATAAATGCTGAGGTTGGTTCTGCGACGTCCTGTAAAGGATACACAACTAACTTTAACTGAACACCGCCCGCTATCAGCTCCACTGCAGACACCTGTTTAAGTTATACTTGTACAGACAAGTTGGCACTCTGTGGAAGATGTGGTCAAGATTGCATCTTTTTACTGTAAAGCTTCTATTTCCAACCAAAGTCTGTGGCATCCTATGAGCACTTACCACTGAAAATGCTAAAAGCTATTTATTTATGTAAATGTTATTTTCTATTTATTACTGTAAACACCCTCTGAAGGATTTATTTTGCTGCCTGTCTTTCAGCGCGTATTTTGGTCCGTGTCTCTGTGGTCTTTTTGTCTCCGTCAGTCTATTTGTCTATTTGCCAGAAAGCATGCCGAGGAAGTTGAGAATATACATGCTTCGCGCAGAGTGGCGAGCTTCGCTTCCGGAGTCACGGATGAATGTTGAATTAAGAATCGACATCACAGCACTCGGGACAGCCCCATAACCGCTCCATCCCCATCTTCAGCAGCAAACGAAAAGTGGAAATTCCTATGCTACCAGTAGCTGTCTGATTGTATATCCGTCTCGCCTTTCCCCTGAGTGTCAAGTCAAGCCTTCGCCAGATCCCCTTGTAACTCCTCGCAGTGCCATTCTCCACAGACCGTAATGATATATCTGTTCCTCGGCACTCGCTCCCAAAGGATCCAGCTTGTCATACATCAGTTCCAAACTAAGTGGTGAAAAACCGGCCAGTCTATCTGCCTGCTTTTTTCCCAACACACCGGCATGAACTGGATTAAATATCCAAAGAATGCTAAATAGCCGGGACCTCTGAAGTGATGCTTGCGACTCTGCACGGAGCATGTCTGTTTCCACCTTTCTCAGCATGCTCTGTGAGTCAGTTACAATGAGGGCATGTGTGTACAGCTGATTCTCAAGCCAGCGGAAGGCAGCAGTGACTGCCTCCACCTCCATTCTTAAACTAGACGTTGTGATATTTTATGCCAGACTTTGTTGCAAGTCATGGATGAAGACCATAGATAGGGTCTTCTCTGTGGCGAATGCCGGTGTATTGGGAAATGAACAAACGGACAGACTGGCCGGTCCTGCACAATTTGGTGGAATACCGATGCATGACAAGACAGACGTGGTTACGGCCTTACAGGAGCACGTGTACAATTAGGAACAGGAAACTGGTCATCACAGTCTGGTGAGAGTGATGCAGCGAGGAGTGACGAGGGGATCTGGACGATACTTGATGCTCAGAGGAAAGACTATACGGGCGTACAATATACTGCTAAATACACCATTAGCCATCTGCATTGGCTGCTGACGATGTGGACGAAGCGCTTATAGGAACGTCCTGAGTGCTGTGATGTCGGTTCTTGAAACAACTGTAAACACCGCTGGCCATCTGTTACCGTTTAACATCCGAGCGTGGATTCAGAGGCGACAATTTTACAGTCGCAAAGAAGACATGTGTAAATTTAGAACACTAAACGTAGCACCGTTCAGGTTGGTGCATGATGGTGATGCCATGGTGTAACAAGTCTGTGGCTCTGTGGTAACATGCTGTACTTTGATGTCTATGACGTGTGTAGTTTATTTATGTATTCCGCAGCACGATGGCTTCCATTGTGGTGGTTACAATACAGCGCTGAATTCTGCAATCGACTGTCTTTACAAATTCATAAAGCCTGACAAAACACGCAGACCGCTTTCAGTAGATCCCGGGTATTTAATAGGTTTGAATGCTTACGTTTTGATGTCTTTCAGTTCTATGTGTGGCTTCCAGGGAAGAGGAATTTGGAGATCCACTGGTCCCTAATTAAAAAAAAACTGCCAATTCAATTACTGCCTTTATTTTACCACTTTTGCGATGTAGGAAACACACAAAAAAAGGGGGGGGGGGGGCGGTCTTTGAGCGTCAGGATTGACGGCCGCATGGCTAGTGCTGTCGCCAGGACTGTGCAGGTGAGGTTTTTTTTTTTTTTTTTGCCCTCGATAGAAAAAATTCCCAGCCTTACCCAGGATTCGAATTCGGGTTTTCCGTTTGAAAGCCAAGTGCTCTAACCTTTTTGTCAGCCGTTCCTCTGTCCCTTATAAAAGACAACTAATTAGGTTTCACTGAATTCGGAGTGAATCTGCCTGTCAGACGATAAACCAATATTCGGCACCCAAATAAGCCAGATAAATCCAGAAATGACGAATAACCATTCATTTATACTTGAGTTTATATGAAGAAGATTTCAATCACAGCCAAGTTACAACCATTGATCTCCTTGTGAGATGCAATTTTTCGTTATTTTGAAGCCCCACCTTGGCTTTTGCCAGGGGCCGCAATATAGCCCGGCCATAAACATGGTCTAATGGCTGAACGCGGTTTCTGGGACCTCTCCACAGGTGATCCTTATCCACGTGGTGGCACTTTGTGTCATCGCGTGTTTATCGCCTGTGTGATGTCCTGGCGGAGTAAGATCTACTTCTGCTACTACTGCCAAGCAACACACTGCACGCCACTGTTTAATGTAAGCTATTGTTTTTCAAACTTTCGCGCCCAGGGATCTTGAAAAACAGGAAATAGTTTTATGGGACAAATGGAAATTAATTACAAAAACATATAGTCAGTATTTTTTTTTTTTTTATATAAGTTGTCATATGTTTATATGTTATATAAGTTGTCATATGTTTATATGTTATATAAGATGTCAGATGTTTATATGTTATATAAGTTGTCACATGTTTATATGTTATACAAGTTGTCACATGTTTATATGTTATTTAAGTTGTCACATGTTCATATGTTATATAAGTTGTCATATGTTTATATGTTATATAAGTTGTCATATGTTTATATGTTATATAAGATGTCAGATGTTTATATGTTATAAAAGATGTCACATGTTTATATGTTATATAAGATGTCAGATGTTTATATGTTATAAAAGATGTCACATGTTTATATGTTACATAAAATATTACATTGTATTGTATGGGAACAAGAATAGATCCATTGCCCTTAGCTAGCATGTCGTTAGAGTCTACTTATAGGTGCTCCTTCCAAATCGGAGTGCTTCTGCGTGCCAGGCGAGGGCTCAACAGCAGGCACACAAACAGATCAGATTTGTAACAGGAAAGTACATGCACACAAACAGATCAGATTTGTAACAGGGAAGTACATGCACAATTCAAGTTCTGGAACAAGATTTAAGTCCAGAAGTGAATGAACAAAACATATACAACACATAATATTGGACTTTTCCGGAAACTCCAGGACTCCCCGTATTTGGGGTGAATATAAATTATAGAGCCCAATGCAGAATAAGGAACTAATCGAGGCAGACATGTACAGGAGGTAAAAATACAATGGTACATAGGTATGATTCCTCAATCTGTTCAAGATTAGTTAGTGTCCTTTGGATATTTTTTCCAGGTAATGCCTGTGTGTTGGGAAATGAGCAGGCAGATAGACTGGCTGGCTCTGCACCACTTAGTGGTGAACTGATATATGACAAGCTAGATATTGTGAGAGTCCTTTGGTGGCGCGTGAGGTAAAAATAGAATGTTACGGTCTGAGGGGAATAGCGCTATGAGGAGTTACAATGGGATCTGTCCGACGCTCAGGAGAAAGGCGAGCTGGATATACAATCAGACAGTTTCTTGTGGCATCGGAACTGGAACTATTCGCTTGCTGCCGAAGATGGGGACGGAGCGTTTATAGGGGTGTCCCAAGTCCTGTGATGTCGTTTCTCAATTCAACATTTAATCCGTTGAAGATCCTTAGACTTACACCAATTAGGACGTATACCAAACGAATTTGCCCAAAGGCGGAGACCAAATAAACGCAGAATGATTAATGCAGACTCATGAAAAGGAACAGATGCCTATGTTGTTGGCGCTCTATACACTGATAGGATTGTGTGAAATTATTTAAACACTGCTTAATACTAAAATGGATACATACAAAACCAAGTAGATAAAGAATGAAACACTTTACCTAGCTGAACAAATGTCACGTGAATACTAGGGTGGTGGTGTTGAGAGAGGAGGAGGAGGAGTCCTTGTTTGCAAGAAGTCTAATTCCAATCAAAACTTGGGAATCTAAACTTCTGGTGTGTACGTGTATGTGTGTGCACTTTTCCTCCTCCTCTTTTCTTTTTCTGTATCTTGTCCCTGCTTGGACATGGCTGAGGATAAGTTCTAGCATGCAAGACGTATTTCAAATTGGACTTATTAGAAAGCGAACGTATATGAAGGTGCCATTGTATCTGCGACTGAAAGTTGTCAAAACAAGGAACAGGCGAAGAAACTAAGATAGGGAGGGGTTGTCCTTCCTACAGGCTGCGGCGAGGCCCGTATTTTCCGTGACCCAGCACGCGGGGGAAAGCTGGTGTGTTGTGACCCTGGCTGAAGCCTTGCGCCTACACGGCTATCGCTCGAGGCTACAGCGCGTTGTCATGGCCGGATAAAGAATATCCTCATTTGGCTGCAAGTGTTTCTTGACCGTCTGGGAGAGGGAGATGTCTGTCTGGGAGAAAGATGTCTGTCTGGGAGAAAGATGTATGGGAGAGAGATGTCTGTCTGGGAGAAAGATGTCTGGCTGGGATATAGATGTATGGGAGAGATGTCTGTCTGGGAGGTAGATATACGTATGGGAGCGAGATGTCTATTTGGGAGGGCGATTACCTTTGGGACATGTATGGGAGGGAGATATCTGGAAGACAGATACATTTATGGAAAGGAGATATCGGAGAGGGAAATATATGTGGAGGAGTTAGATAAACCTATAGAAGGGAGATAAATGTCTATGAGGTATGAGAGGGAGAGGTCTGTCTGGTAAGTAGATACACCTGTAAGAAGGAGAATAATGTCTATGCATAGGGGGGAGATGTATGTATACATACATACATACACACACACATATATATATATATATATATATATATATATATATATATATATATATATATATATATATATATATATATATATATACAAATCAATGTTTGTGTGTTTGTTTCACCCCTATAGACTCGGAAACTACTGAACCGATTTAGCTGAAATTTTCAGGATATGTTTGTGATACCGGATTTTGAACTGTCGTGGTTTGAAATTCAACCTGTCACTGTTAGAGATAGGTGACCACAATTTATGCAATAATATACGCAACTAATATTTATAACTTTAGTGATTTCTAATTATAGCCACGTTAGTAATTGCGCATGCGCCGCCGTAGTCAGAACGCAAGGCTTCCGCCATTCGCCGGCGAGTTACGTGCAGCCAACGCCTTCTCTAATACATAGAGTAGGTCTAGGTACAGCAAACAAGACTATCTCTATATTTGCCACAATAACCATATTAAACACGATTTCTATTTTCTGCTTTTTTTTCAAACAACCTTCGAGATGGGGGGGGGGGGGGGGGGGGGGGGGGGGGGGGGGGGGGGGGGGGGGGGGGGGGGGGGGGAATCAAGGACTATCTCGACGTCGGCGCAGACATTGATTGACTGCGACATTAACTTCATTAACCGTGTTAGACACGTGCGATTTCTATTGTTGTACCGTTTCATTAATATATATGGAGTATCTGTCTACAAGAAAACAATTGCCTGCGGTTTTGAATTGTGTTTTAATCAGGACACAGAAGTAGGGACACGCATCTCTAATTGTTAAGTTCTCTTTTCCTTTATCCGATTAAGTGGCTGCTTGGTCGAATGGTTAGAACACTGGGTTCCTGTGCGGGAGACCTGGGTTCGAATCCGCAGTAGATGATTTTTTTTTTTACCCCGGACTAAAATAATATCCTCATCTGCTCTGTCGTGGTGACAGCACTAGCCATGTTGCCTTTAAAAAAAAGACAAGTAAATGGGTAAACCATTTGATAATTAAATTTGACCATTTCGCATACTTATGATTGCATTATTAAACTTTTCGATTGCATGGTTGCGCTTAAATTTTTATAGATTTTTATTTATTTTCATTTAGATTTAGTTATTTCATCTGCGTTGGAATTTTAAGCTGTGCTGTTTACCATGGCGTTCATTTCCTAATTATGGTGTGTGTGTGTTTTTTTTTTTTTTTGCTGTGTTCATTTGCTTTTCAAGTGTTTTTTTTTTCTCCCAACTACTTCAATGAGGGAAAGAGTCTGTGAATTTGGGGGGGGGGGGCAAACTATTTACTGAGAGAGCTTTAAGTCACAGTAACTGCTTTACCCACTTAAAGTAGCAGCAGTATTAATAGTTGTGGTTGGGCTGTTACACCATATTGCTCTCATGTGAAGACCGCCAGTAAGGTTATGGCGTTCTTCTGTCGGCAAGTGAAATTATACATTCTAACCTGACCAGTCTGTGGCGACAGCACTAGCCATGCGGAACAAAATCTTCTGGCTCACGACTCTCTGTCTACTCCGATGGTAACACAGATAGCAGTGACATTATTTTAGTAGTTGTACTGGTACTTGAAGGATGATGTGGTAAATATTACACTAGCCCCATTCACTACCTATTACAATTCCTGCTCCCCATTTTAGTCCAGATGGACAGGGATGTCAATGTCAGTTACAGCAACAACAAAATATCGCCAGGTAATGATTTTCAAATATTTCGAAGAGGGAGAAAGCAGTAGTCGGTGGAAGAGGGGAGGGGAGGGGGGAGGTAATGACATAAATTTGATAAGGGGGAGGGTAGTAGGTGGATTTAGTTGGGGGTTGGGGGGGGGGATATGGTGGGGATCAAAGACTATCTCTATATCTGAGCAGACAATGATTGTATTAGACACGTGCGATTTCTATTTTCTTTCATTTCCATTTAGCCAAACTATGCCACAGCAACGCGTGGCCGGGTACAGCTAGTATATATATAAAACACACGCACGCACACACATACCCTGACATTTAAACTTGTCCATTCTCTATGCTGCTCCCTTTTTCACACACACATATCGCACGCGTCCCCGCTCTCACACCATAATTGTATCTTTGCCCTTCCCTTCTTCTGGCAATTTACGCAAATGTTCCCAATCTTTCACTCCGAACTCTCTTTGAAAACTTACAGAGTTGGGGGCTTCTTGGACATAATCATGTCTCTTAATTATCAACCATTCAGTGTCATTAGATAAGGTTAGGGTAAAGGTGAGAGGACTAATTTCTTCGCACCGGGCTTTTTCCCCCAGTGTGACCCCTAAAGGTCCCATTTTCACGCCTTTAGGAGTATTGGGAATATAGGGCTAGACCTATATTTTATAGACAATCGGCACTTGGAGGGTGTTGTGGTCAGCATCACGCCGGGTGTGGTCCCTTAATCATGTCGTTATAATGGTTATAAAAAGATATAAACAATAAACTGCACAGCTTAATGTCTGTGATATGTGGCTGTATCTGTTCAGCTGCACACTACAGTGACAATTAAATAAATTAAGCAAATAAGTTAATCCTTTAAAACTAAAGTACAAATTCCAGCACACTCAAAAGCAACTAACTGCTTGTGTTACCAAGATAACCGCAAGGCCACAACCATGTCTTGCTGTTTACAAAGTTCACGACGGAGGTAACGAACAGCCAACACATTTGAGTGTGGTTGAATTTGTACTCCAGTTATAAAGAATTCACTTGTAAATACTTTAACACTGGGGAAATGACACGACTTGAACTGCAGTGAAACTGTAAAAATACGTTGAGTCAATGACAGAAAGCAAAAAGCGATCACCAAAAGTGTTTGGGCAAGAGGGAGGTGTGGCGGGGACAGTGGTTAGTGGAAGCGGTCAGTGGCAATGGCTGGTCAGCTTGTGGCGCTGACCAGTTCAGTTTGTTGTTAATTTACCTAATGTATTTCACAACATGGGTGTTGCCAACAAGACATGAACATTATAATGAAGATGTCTGAATTTTGTTATATGCTCGGCAAGTCTGTCTATATTGTGATGTGCTCTAATAACACAGCACTTCTATTTCCCTCTATCAAGATGGTGCCGTAGTCATAGTGAAAGTTGGCTGTTCTCAATATCCCCTCCTTCCTCTTTGTATCCTGGTTATATATTCTCTCATACATTCGTCCATCTCTTGATTAACCTCCAGCTTGTACCATTGTCTACATTGTGTTAGCGTGCCTTAGCTTGATCAAAGGGTAAGAGGTTAATATCTTGTAGTGTGGACCCATCCCATTACGCGACCCACTTTGAAAAGATAAAAATACTGGCGAGTCCTTACTTGCCTTTCAGCCCAGTTATAAAATCGATAGGCCTATGGCTAGATGCACTATTTATATTTTTTCTAACTGACAAGCTATCATCCAATATCAAACCAACATTCCATGGTGTGGAGATGACAAACCAGACCGTGACGATGACAAACCAGAGTGTGAAGATGACAAACCAGAGTGTGAAGATGACAAACCAGAGTGTGAAGATGACAAACCAGAGTGTGAAGATGACAAACCAGAGTGTAAAGATGACAAACCAGAGTGTGAAGATGACAAACCAGAGTGTGAAGATGACAAACCAGAGTGTGAAGATGACAAACCAGAGTGTAAAGATGACAAACCAGAGTGTGGATAACAAACCAGAGTGTGGGGATGACAAACCAGAGTGTGAAGATGACAAACCAGAGTGTGAAGATGACAAACCAGAGTGTGAGGATGACAAACCAGAGTGTGAGGATGACAAACCACAGTGTGTGGATAAAAACCAGAGTGTGGGGATGACAAACCAGAGTGTAAAGATGAAAACCCAGAGTGTAAAGATGACAAACCAGAGTGTGAAGATGACAAACAAGAGTGTGAAGATGACAAACCAGAGTGTGAAGATGACAAACCAGAGTGTGAAGATGACAAACCAGAGTGTCTGGATAACAAACCAGAGTGTGGGGATGACAAACCAGAGTGTAAAGATGACAAACCAGAGTGTGAAGATGACAAACTAGAGTGTAAAGATGACAAACCAGAGTGTGTGGATAACAAACCAGAGTGTGGGGATGACAAACCAGAGTGTGAAGATGACAAACCAGAGTGTGAAGATGACAAACCAGAGTGTGAGGATGACAAACCAGAGTGTGTGGATAACAAACCAGAGTGTGGGGATGACAAACCAGAGTGTAAAAGTGACAAACCAGAGTGTAAAGATGACAAACCAGAGTGTGAAGATGACAAAAAAGAGTGTGAAGATGACAAACCAGAGTGTGAAGATGACAAACCAGAGTGTGAAGATGACAAACCAGAATGTGGGGATAAGAAACCAGAATGTGAAGATGACAAACCAGAGTGTGGGGATGACGAACCAGGATGTAAAGATGACAAACCAGAATGTGAAGATGACAAACCACAGTGTGAAGATGACAAACCAGAATGTGGAGATGATGAACCAGAATATCCATAGTGTAAAGACGAAAAACCAGGGCAACCAAAGTGTGAAGATGACAAATCAGAGTGTGAAGATGACAAACCAGAGCGTGGAGATGACAAAACAGAGCGTGAAGATGACAAAACAGAGCGCGAAGATGACATAAGGTGAAGATCTTTATAATTTTCACACTCTGCTTTATTATCTCCATACACCAGTTCGTCATCTTCACACTCTGATTTATTATTTCCGTACTCTGGTTTTGTCATCTTCACATTCATCCTCACACAATCAAAACAAAGACTATAGTACACGGGTTGATTGAGACTGCACGATATCTTTTTTTTTTTTTTTTCAAAGCTACTGTTAGGTTTTCTGACTGAAGGGTCGAAGGTGAAGAAAAACGATCGTCAAATTATGAGGGTTGGGGCATTTGGTTTTCATTATGCTAACATAATTACACATGATCAAATCGCTCCAGTGCCTTTATTACAAAAGTATGAAAAGTATATTAGCAGATGTTAAAAAAAAACGATTGTTAGGAAACATACATCTTCCTGGGGTGGGTCAAAAGTAGCTGCCTTAGCCACACACAGTCACCTGTACCTACATAGTGTTCAAAATACTCAGGCTGTTCACCTCATAGACCCTGTTCGACCCTAGGTAAGGCCCTGATTTTAAAACAGTGGTCCCCATGTGAGTTCCGCAGTGAAGAGGTGGATATACCCCCCTCCCCCAAAATAATAATATTAATAAAAGCAGTATGTGAAATGCAACTAATCACTGTTTTGCTGAAATCGCTTATGTAAACCGAAATACGAAGACATCGTAACTTAGCTGTAGACCATAACACAATGTCATAACCGCAGCAGCACCACAAGAAGACTAAAAAGAAGAAGGAGGAAGAGGAAAAGAAGGAGGAAGAGGAGAAGCAGAAGAAGAAGAAGAAAAAAAAAGAAGAAGAAGAAGAAGAAGAAGAAGAAGAAGAAGAAGAAGAAGAAGAAGAAGAAGAAGAAAGAAGAAGAAGAAGAAGAAGAAGAAGAAGAAGAAGAAGAAGAAGAGAAGAAGAAGAAGAAGAAGAAGAAAAGAAAGAAGAAGAAGAAAGAAGAAGAAGAAGAAGAAGAAAGAAGAAGAAGAAAGAAGAAGAAGAAGAAGAAGAAGAAGAAGAGAAGAAGAAGAAGAAGAAGAAGAAGAAGAAGAAGAAGAAGAAGAAGAAGAAGAAGAAGAAGAAGAAGAAGAAGAAGAAGAAGAAGAAGAAGAAGAAGAAGAAGAAGAAGAAGAAGAAGAAGAAGAAGAAGAAGAAGAAGAAGAAGAAGAAGAAGAAGAAGAATGAGAAAGAAGAAGAGAGAAGAAGAAAGAAGAAGAAGAAGAAAGAAGAAGAAGAAGAAGAAGAAGAAGAAGAAGAAGAAGAAGAAGAAGAAGAAGAAGAAGAAGAAGAAGAAGAAGAAGAAGAAGAAGAAGAAGAAGAAGAAGAAGAAGAAGAAGAAGAAGAAGAAGAAGAAGAAGAAGAAGAAGAAGAAGAAGAAGAAGAAGAAAAAGAAGAAGGCCATAGGCTGCACACTATCTGACAACTGCTTCAGGGCACAGTGCCGTTCATATTTGAGAAAAACAAACTCTCGATCAGAACCAACAATGGTGTTGACGATATAAAACAATCGTAACATACCTGATTAGCCGAATCAAGGTCAGAGCAAGCATAAGATGTCAATGGATTTTAGCCCCACATTTTGGATCAGTTAGCCTTAGTCGGTGTTGGTATCACACGTCATTATTACTCTGTTGTGCCGTTATATTTGACGTAGGGCTCGCAGACTCTTCTTACGGTCCCTTCTATGCTGTGCAATCAGTTCACTATTATGCATGGAATCGAGCCCAGCATCTTTGGGAACTCTCATCAACGTTCGTTTTATATTGGGGAAAGGGGTGGGGGGCGCTTTTGCTTCTCCGATCCCTTTATTTGCCAGGTATCCCACAGGCCACTAGCCATGACTATTTCTGTAATTCTGTCTTGATTCTATTTTCATGCCGTTTTCTAGAGATCTTTCTACCTCTGTCTCTCCCTCTCTCTCTCTGTGTCACTGTTCTCACTTCTATCTTTTCTTTATTTTTATATGTATATGTAGCAATGTCTGCCCTCCCCTCTCTCTCTCTCTCTCTGTCTCTCCCTCTCTGTCTTTCCCTCTCTCTGTGTGTCTCTCTTCCCCCCTCTCCCTTCCTCTCCCTGTCTCTTTTTCTCTCAAATTCCCTCGTTATTGCGACGTACTCTGGTTATTTCCTTCTCATCCCTCCCGATGTGTATAATCAGACCTCTTTCTGGGCTAGTTCCGGTTATAACGAGGTCTGGTGACGATATCCCTACCTTGTCGCCTTTACTTTTCACAAATTCACCATCATCATCTTCATCATGTACCCTGCCAACTGGCGTAGGCGTTCATTCGTCTCCACAGATCACGATCTCTGGTTGCCTGGAACAGCTCTCTTGATGATATCCCTCCATGCCATCATTTCAGCCCATCCAGCATCACTCTCTTGGTCTGCCTCTACCCCTTTTCCCACTGATCATCCCAGTTGTCTCGATGTTCTCCAATGTCTCTTGTCTCATTATGTGGCCAAAGAACAGTGTTTGTCTCTTTCTTACTGTATATATAGATCTACTTTTATTAGCTTCTTTCAAGCAATCGTTGTTGGGTACTCTGGCTGTCCAAGGTATTCGTAACATTCGTCTCACAAAGCACACCTTCGTGGCTTCTAGATTCTTAGTAATTTGTTCACTGACATTCCAAGATTTGCTGCCAATCCCCATACAAATCTAAAAATTACCAGCTAGCCGTTGAATAAGGTTGGGCTGGTTCCGTAGTAAACCCGTGCCGAAACATATTCATATCCCATGCTACATGGAGTTGATCCCATATCCCATATCCTTCCAAATCGGAGTGCTTCTGCGTGCCAGGCGAGGGCTCAACAGCAAGAACACTGACAACTTTACTACTAACCCTATTATATTCATAAGTTAAGTAAGTCAAGGACAGTCTTTACTGGACACTCAAAATTGTACAGACCAATCGGTTCTCTGTGTGAGATGTGGTCAACATGACACTGGCCGCCTTTATTTCCCATGACTTACTTTACCTAGAACCATTTGAGACGGAAAGCCCAGGTAATTTTTGAAGAAAAAAAAATATGGCTCCTTTGAATTCGAACCTACCACTTTCGGATCCGGAGGTGAGCGTTTAACCGCCACCCCACGTCGGTTTCCTAAATTATTAGTTACTTTAAAAAATGCACACTTGGTGTAAAACAAACTTTAAAAAGAAAACAGGATAAACAGGATTTAACTAGCTGGTAACCATGTAAAAGTTATAAAAACATAATGAAATTACATTCAGGTCTGAGCGCAGCTGACACCGGTAGGAGACAGGTTGCAACCTTAGCGCACAAACGGTGAGTTTTAGCGTCTTTCGGAAACCGCCTGCTGTTGAAGTGGGCGTGAGCGAGGATTAAAACGATAACAATAAAAGTGGCACTAGTTCTGCCTTTGACTACTTTATTAATAAGAGCAACAGACTTCGTTGTTTCCACTTTTTAGTATACGATCAAAACCATAAGTACAATAAGCTGTCTGATGTTAAGCAATGAACAGTCTTTGAAAATATCAGATGCCAGATAGAATGAAACGCTATCTAGGCGGATCGTGCTATTGAAACCGCCCGCTTAGTTTGTGACCGAAGGCACGATGACGCCATCTTGGTCCGTACTCAGACACTACTAGAACAAAAGATTGGGCGTCTAACTTCATAAAACTGTATTCCCAGGATAACTCCAGAAAGAAGTAATTAAGAAAACCCTCACTTACCTTGTCAATCCTGTTTTTACGAAAATAATCCAAATATCCTCTGATAATGTCACAAGAAAAAAAAAATCCTAACCAAGAAAATTAAATCACCACTAGGCTGCTAAACGCCGGGCCAGATCACGTGAGTTGTGTACCAAGCCATCTGCAATAATTTGCTCCGCCAGTATTTTTAGCCCTCGCACCAGGCCCAATCACGGACGACTCTGTTCGCGACCCTCGGCCTCGTCGCGTCCCTGGATTGGTCCTCGGTCGTGGATGCTTCGCTACCCATCACGGAGCGATCCAAGCAGAAACCAGCGGCAGAACAATGAATGTCGGTGTTGGGGAAAAGTTCATAGCCTTTGCCTGTGTCTGTCAGGCTTGCTCGCTTTTATTGTTAAGAGTTCGCCGAATAGAAAATCGAAACGACACAAACTACGCGTTGGCCTTGCCGGTTATAGCTTTACGAATACAGGCAGTAGACGCGATACTGACAGCGCAATGTTGAAGACAGCCAGCCATTTTGAATCCCAACGGCTAATATAGAGTATGAAATGAACTGGTGAATAGAATAGACTTTCTGTTACTTGATCATTCTTACAGTCACTTTTCAGTTTCATCTTTTATTAGAAGTATCTTGAAGCTAATTTTGATGATTTTTTAGTTCAAGAACTGCAAAAAACAGTGATTTGCCTTGCTGTGTCGGTTCATGTGTGTACGGCAAATGAACTTTACCTTGGCCCATTGTCTGTGGCGACCTTGATTCAGAACGCAAGCTCAAGGTTACTGCCTGCCTCTCCCGCCCCGCCCCCCTAGAGAAAAAGTCCCGTAATGAACAACTGTCGCACTGTCGTTGTAGAGTAAATAAATTAAATAACATACGTGTGCGTATAGCTGGCATCTATAGTGGGGTTACATTCAATGGGGGGTTGTAGGTAACCGTGGTGCAGAGGTTAAACCGTTTGCCTTTTGCTGTGTAAGTCGATGGTTGGATATCACTACCTTCGATTTCTGGGTAAAATGTAAAGATAAGAGGTAAAGTCGGGAGATGTGAACCAGTGTCATTGCACACGGTTATAGACCATAAGTTCTCTGCCACCAGTATGGACAGCCTGTGTCGCCGTTCGCACGCAACTCTGTAGCAACAGCGACGTTCCTCCATTTACCCCAGAGTGTCAACTCTGGTACCTATTTCCTAGAGGCTGGGTGAACCCCAGAAGCCGCCCGGTTTCGAACACCGACCGTGGGCTGCAGCGAGCCGCTGCTGGATTTGAAAGCGAGCCTCTTATCGACTGCGCTAACGCGGCCCCTTTGTGGGTAAACTGTTTGCCTCTTGCTGTGGAAGTCGATGGTTGGATATCACGCTCTTCGATTTGTGGGTGACAGGCAATCAGCGGCTCTGGGTAAAAAACCGCACAATATGGGGATAAACAATCTTGCTTGTTTGGGAAGTGGAGCCGTATCCCCCCACCCCCTCCCCAGCTGTTACTTCAGGAGCCACCTAAATTAAAATGCATCTGTTTGTCTAATTGTGTATCTAATGTCGGGCTCTATGCTAAAGAAAAGCATGTGTAGGTGGGTTTCGGTAATGATGGGCGTAAGTTTATTTGAGTTTCGTCTGACGGAGATTGCACTATAGAGTTAACCAGATTCTCCAATGATTGTGCAGATGACATCCGTCACTGTAGTTACATGCCGCTGTGAAAGGTTATAAAGGACAAGATACACTGACCAAATAGGGCACTAACATTTTTGTTTATTTGTTTGTTTTAGTATCCAGAAGCCATGAGTTGTTAACCCTTAGGCTCGGTATTGTGGATATCGCAACCTTTCGGCCTTGATTCCATTGTAAATATCGTAAATCTGGGACAAATGCAGCTTTTCTGCCTACCCCCGGGAGTGAACCCGGACCACAAGGAGTTCGTCACCAGGTCACGGCGCAATCTGGTTTAGCCAACTACGCTAGAGAGCCAGACATAAGGCACTAATATAAGCGTGGACGGAGCAAATGTTTTCAATGCTCTAGCGAATAGACAGAATGCTGGACAATAACCAACCGCTGCCGCTGAACCCGACTACGTGACCTGTAGGTAAAGCCTGGCGAAGCACGTCTTAAAAATCCATATAGATTTTATCGGCAGGTTCGTATGAGAACATTTAGTAGAGGCACCCTGGTATCGCTGCTGCTTCGGAGGCCTGTGCACACCTGGGAATTCTAATGCAGTTTGGCGTCGTCGTAATAATCTATCATAAATGTACGGTTACAAGATGCTCAAACGTTGTGAATGGGAAATTTGTCATAATAAAGTTGTTGATATCTATAAGTACTAGTAACACCAGAAAACAGTACAGTCAGCCTTTAACGCCAGTGGCGCAACGAGCATATGGTGCTAGAGCTTAACTGTCTAGTCTAATCGTACTATATGAATGATTATGTCAACTTGACCACACCGACTGCCGTTACCGCACAAACATTTCCTGATACCCGTTGTAGGCTAGGTCGATCTGGAATCCATGACCAATTTTATTGTCTTTTCGATGTAGATTCGAACCAAATACCTTCGGACAGGTAGTCCCTTGTCTTGTCACTGCCATTCTTTTTTTTTTATTTTTTTTCTCTCAAGAAAAATAAACAAATAGTCGACCTTGTTCAACCTGTCACGAATAGCTTTGGTTGTAAATGCCAAGGTGGGTTTTCAATGGACTAAAAAGGCGTAAATCGCTCCCCATTCCAATTTTTTTTTTCTTCGGATATGTCTAATGTACCGCTTTCTTCTTTGTCGTTTAACTGTTGTCGTCCAGACATTTCTTTTTCTTCTTGTTTTTCTTTCGTTCGCCTGAAATAAGTTGTCTATATCAGCACTTTTGTCTCTTGTAACAATTTCACTGTCGTTGTTAGTTCATTCAGTGGTCCATAGCGTTTATGTTCCACTGTTCTTTTTGGCCGAAAGGTTTGCCCTAATGTGTCAAATTCGGTGCAGTCCTGGAGTACATGCTCTGCTGTCTGGGGCACCTTTCCACAGGTGCACATGGCTGACATGCTTATCTTGAATTTTTTGTACATGTGGTTACGTAATCGGTTGTACCCAGTTCTGAGGCGGAGGATAATGACTTGTTCTGGTCTGTCCATAATAAAATAGTCGTCTTGTGCTGGGGCTGGTGGTTTCCTTATCGATTTAATGATTCTTTTCTTTTGGTGGTATGTGACTGGTACATCCGGCTGCACTTTTATCGCACCTTCGCCTGCCAGTTGATCAGCTTTCTCATTTCCAGGCACTCCACAATGAGACGGTATCCACTGCATTACGACTCTTTGCTGAAGGCTGAGTTGTGTCAGCAGTGTTTGCAATTCTGGTAGTTTCCTAGACTGGAGTGCTTTAAGTACCGATTTTGCATCTGTCAGCATTACCACATACTGTGCGCCAAGATTGGTATTTAGCAGTTTCTCTGTCGCTATCTTGATGGCCTGAGTTTCTGCATCGTAGTTATGGCAGTACTTTCCGGTTGGTACGCTGGACTTATCCCTAGTACCATCTGGGAATTCTCCAGCACCACCAGCACCACCATTTCTAATTGCACTTTCTATGGACCCATCTGTATAGACTCTGACCCATTGTTCTTGTGGGTATTCTTCATCAATATAACTGAGGGTGGCCATTCTGCGCTGTACACTATCTTGCTCTTTCTTGTCAAATATCTCTTTCACATTTGTCTGGATATGTACAGTTAGTTTGCATTTTTCTCTCCATGGGGTTTGTTTAGGAATAATTTTAAATGGACAACCAATTTCTGGAAGGTCAGTAGTTTGTCTACATTTTCTTTTTGCTTGGTATATAAAGCTGCTTCTTTTTAACCGTCCCAAGGCTAGGTTCCGAAATCTATTTTTCATCGGGTGATCTTGCACACTGAGGAACTTTTCAGCTTGTATTTGCAACTTTGTATTTCTGCGTTCTCTCAGTGCCTGTGTTTTCCTAGCTTTCTCCATTTCTAATATGGGGGTTGATTTCATCCCTCCTGTGATGACTATGAGCGCTTGAGCGCATTTTGTCCAACTCCTTTAATGTGGTACTAGATGCTGAACACCATATAGTTGACCCATATTCCGAGTGTGGTACATTTCTTTTATTTATAGCCAAGTTTTCACTTCATTCCACTCTTTGATCAAAATTGTCGTCAGGCATTTGTTTTAAAATTCATTCAACTTTCGTTCCATGTCTTTAACGATTCTCCAACTTTCATTGTATGATGACAACAACGGTCCAGCAATTCCATGCTCTAATTGTGGGGGATTTTTTTTTTAAAGGGTGGCTGTCCTGGGGAAGTAAAGATGGCCGGCGTAATGCTGACCACATAACCCACCCAGTGCCGATTGGTCTGTTAAATGCTGGGACGCTCTGCTCATATGCCCGATGCGGCTATGGCGTGAAACGGGATCTTTATTTTTACTTACTTTTTTTTAACCTGAGCGGGTCTTGAAACTCACACTCGCCATCGCCATGGGCTGTGAGTCCCATGTCTCCTCATAGCATAATATAACAATATTGTCTGGAAAGACGGAAAGATGCCAATCGTATTTACAACTTTTATTGGCATATGTTAAAAAATTGGAACAACATTAGAATTTAAAATGAATTAGTATATTATAAAACGATATAATTTAGAGTTCAATACTTTCTTCAGGCTTTTAAAATCTGGTGACGACTTTCCCGTGCATGTCATAATTCTCGTTAGTGTATCACATCCGATTGTAACAAATCTCTAATTATTCACTTTTCATAACATGCCTTTTGGAGGGGTAGTGGGTTTGTTCCTTTTTTTTCCATGACAATTGGAACCACAAGCGAGGTATATACAAAGACAATTTATTACCTTGCAAGTTTATGGGAACGCACCCCTACTCTATTGTAATGGGACCAATAATAATGTCAAATGTCAGTTCTTACCCCTGGAAGACTGGCTTCAATAGTTAACGCTTGGCCTTTCAAGTGCCGGTTGAACTGCAGTCACAAATAATTGTGCCGCGGCCCGTGAATGTCAGGGTTGAGAAAACGTGCTGGCCACCGGTGTGGTGGTGGTATTTAGTGGGATGGATCTATCGGAGGTTGGGTTTGTACGGCTCACGTTGTCTTATTGATAGTAGTGTTGAGTTTGATTATGCTATGTTATGTTAAGTTACGTTATCACAGTCGATGTCACTGCACATTGTGCATTCCCATGCGTGCTCAACCCTGCGATGCAGTAGCCGCTCAACACACACAAAAACCGTCTACTAGATATGCTTCACATTTCTTTACTCCTATGCCACACAATCGTGTTATTGTCAGAGATTTGTCATCATCCCCCTAGCCCAGTCCGTACAGCGTTGATAATATCTGCTCTGTCTATGCTTCTTCCCACATACGTTGGTACATTGCTTGCCAGTTGGTCCGCTCGCTCGTTACCCTTTCAGTCACCATACCCAGGTGTGTAGATCCAGGTGAGGGAGGTTAAGTGCGATTTTCCAATGCTTTCTACTCATTCGACATTTATTGTGATCGATTTTGTAAAGCTAACATAAACTATTTGTTCTTTCTTACCCCCTTTTTCTCGTCCCTATAATTTCCCACCCCTTTAAAACTCTACCCATTCGAGGGCATACCGCCCATTGCTGTCTTCTGAAGCATGTTCATGGAGTCGAATACAATTAAACTAGTGCTCTAGAAGCATCGGCTATCTCCATGGTCAAGCTTGACGAAGTTGCCTGATAAACAATGCTGTCCTCTTTTTGCCACATCTGTTGTCTATGTCCATGCTAACCTTCACCCGTACTTCGTGTATCCATCTGTGTAGATAATGATGCCTTCTGGTTGTAAATGCTGATCTATCAATTCCCTTACCTTTGTGTCTACGGCCACAGAAATCGGATCCTTCTAGTACCTCTCCAGTGAGAGGACAACCTTAGAGACGCCATGCTGTCTACTTGTGTATTCGTCCACTGGTGTGAGTGGGTAGGTGAGAGGGGAGGGGTTGGGATCTAGACTGATGGATCTAGGAGGTGGGGCTCGTACAAAACGTACTGTCTTTTTTTTTTTTTAATTGTTGCATTTTGTTTGGTGAATCTACTGGAGGTGAGGTTTGTACAAATATGTTGTCTTACTGATCGATTTGATGGTGCCATTTAATGTGATATAACGTATCAGCAGCTTTTAAAAGTTTCAACAAAATATGGAACTCTAAATTATACAGTTTTAGTACCAAGCAACGTATTTTCAATTCTAATGTTATTCAAGTTATAACATATGCCGGTGAAATTGGGACAATCACTAAAGATACGGAACAACACTGGGGGAAATTGTTACCGTAAAATGAAATGAATTTACTAGGAGCGGAGACATAAGATCAATGTATGGACAACCATAAGTAAGAATAGTTTTAAGACAGTGAAGATGGCGCCACACTGGACACATTCTGAGAGAAGATGACTAGACAAACATCAAAGAGACACTGCAGTCCATTCATCCATTTACGAAAACAAAACCCACAAAAAATCGACTACGTTCAACCTATTACAAGCTGTTTCGGCTGCAGCTGTGGTCAGGTTTCTTTGTGTTAAGTATATTGGCAAAGAATTGTTAACTGCACCAAAACGAGCTGCTTGGACCGGTGCTCTAATAGCGGGTGAGGTTTGGGGAAGGGGGGGGGGGGTGAAACTGCGTGCATGCTAATCAACACTCCCGTGCTATTCAACTCCTGTGCTAACAGAAGATTTTTGAAGGGGGCAGGAGGTGTGCACGAGTATAATAACGTCTGTGCCACTGAACTCTAGTGCGAATGGAGGATTGTTGATGTGGTGGCGAGGGTAATGCTGGTGTGCCATAGTATCAGAACTGCCGTGCTATTGAACTCTTGTGCTATTGAAATTGTGTGCTATGGCTTTCGTGTCCTGTCAATTAATTTCTTTATTTTGTGTGTGTGTATATTATCAATACTATTAACATGTAAGCATTCCATGGTTGTTAATGACTTGTTTAGGTTCTGAAAGTAGTTTTCCAGACGTTTTCTTTCGTGTTTGTGTGTGGTGCATGTCAAGATGGCAGTAACTTTGCAAAGACAGTGCATTCACGCCCTTGAGTGGTGTAGTTATTTCTGAAACCTCAAATCCTTCTTTTACCCTTAAATAATTTAACTTGAAGCTTCGATTTCTTGTAATATGACCACGCCAATACGATTTAGTTGTATATTCTCCACATCTTTATTTGCTTGATCTTTTTAGCCGACCACAAATGACGTCAGGGACACTATAATATTTTAGAGGGTGGTAAGAGCGGGTTTTCCCTGTTTTCTGTGCTTTAGTGCATTTCTTCCAAGGCTAAGGTTTTCGAGCGTTTACCTAACAATGACCCTTACCCTAAACTCAGCTCTAACCCTTACCCAAACTATACGCTTAATCTACTACGCCTGAAATATTTAACTGTTCCGTGACCTGTGGATTTCCTCTGTTTGTGGTGGGCTAATAAGAAAGTACTCACTTTTCTGCCGTTCATTATTTTCTTTCTGCAAGAGCATTATTTTAAAAGTTAGTTACGTATATTTTACATGACGTTGCATGACCAGACCCCCAGCATTGTGTTGTTGTTGTTGTGGTTTTTCTAGGCAAATGTACGTCCAGTAGTTGGCCATTGCTTTCTGGACGATCAGCTTTAAAATACCACTGTCGAAACCAACGAGGGATCGAACCCAGCACCTCGGCATTACGAAGCGTGTTTGTAGCGCCTAAGCCACAGACAATTATACTTAAGGGGGAAAAAAACTGTTAGTTTAAAGTAAATGTGTCAGAAAATTATATGGTAATTTCATGGAGAGTGGCTATTTGTTTAAGCGCAACATAAATAGGCCGTGGTCTTGCGGTTACAAACTTGGCTGCGGATCGGTAGGTCGTGGGTTCGGGGCCTGACGGGGGACCGGACATTTTTTTTTCTCTAAAAAATTGACCTTGGCTCCCCAGCTTTGAGTGGGTACCAGGTACAATCCTGGGAAGTAAATGCAGCCGGCGTGATGTTGACCACATCCCCCACCAAGTGCCGTTTGGTCTTGCCCTATATACCCAATACGCCTGCAGGCGTGGAAAGGGGTCCTTTACTTTACTGGCAATATAAATCGACAGGTGACTGCGCCAATTACCGTTGCTCAGTATTATATAATACTAAGGTTGAGTTTACTGCGAGAAGTGGACACAGTCTTTGCAATCAAAGCTGACGACTGGGAGAACAAGTAAGTGCATGAATCTTGGTAATCTTGGTAATCTTAGTTTCAGCTTCATAGCAAACCAGTCACCCCATAGTTGCTCCGCTCCTGTGCCAAAGAAAAACATACATAATGTTCGTCGCAGTCCCTTGTTGAAAGAGGGTCAGACTGCTCTCTCAGCATATTCACTAGCATACACACGCATTAAAAGTATACGGTAGCCATCAGAAGTGCTAACACAAACAGTCTGACAATAGAAATGCAGATAATCATCGACGGTAGCAGAAGTCGCCAACAGATCAGCAGTTGCGCACGCGATCAATATTAATCACATAAGGGCACCACCAATATTGCGGCGACAGATTACACGCAACATTTTCTGCATCTACAGGTCACAACACAGTCGAAAAAACATTCCAAATGAAATCCGCAGCTCACACGATCGCGCCATGCACTCAACCCAGTAGCTGGCGCGACGAAACTGTATCCTTCCAGTCTACAAATGGATCAAAAATGCAACGGCCACCGTCTGGCAGAAGCAAAAAAATTTGCCTTGACGCGAAACAGTAATCGCGCCTGGCGTCCATTTTGACCGGAAGTTCGCCAGTCTCCCGATCTGTCGATCAGTCTCTCCACACTCTCGTTTCTGTCTCCTATGCCGAATGGGCCTCTGACTATTTCCTCTTCTCTACCTCCGCCAGTGAAGAAGAATTTACTTATTGACATGAAAAAGAATGTTCCAGGTGATGTACACGAAAGTAAAGAGAGCTCTACCCGCTGTAGCTGACAGAAAGTTGCAATAACAATTTTAGGTTTTATTATGCATGTATATTTCTATCTACTTCTTTAACCACTTTTTTTTAAAGTTTTTTTTAAAACGATAAAACACGACTGCAGATTTTACTGAGATCAGTTTTGTTTTAAAGTCAGATCCGTTCAGGCAATGTTTTACGCTGAAATCTGGCACCAAAACGTTATCTGTAATAGGGTAAGCAATTTCGTGTTACAGATCAAAAAGTTTCGAACGAATTTCATCTTCGCAGCTCCGCCATGCTGTTATATTTGTGTAAAGAAGCTCTTTGCGTGTACTAGAGGCCTACACTTTAGGTCTCTTAAGTAAAATTATTTTCGTTGCTACTTCATAACTTCAGTAGGTATGTGTTTTTCGATGGTCTTAGACGACCACTAAGAAAGGGTCGTTCGACCCCCAGCAGGATCGCCACCCACATGTTGAAAACCGCTGATTTTAGGGGTTGCTCCTCTTCTTCCTTTTTCTTCTGCTGCTGCTTCTGCTCCTGCTGCGTTCGTCCTTAAAATGGATGTTAGTATTAGGGTTGTACCGAATAGTGATTTTCACTATTCGGCCGAATACGAATAGCTGGACCAACTATTCGGCCAAATACGAATACGAATAGTGAATCATCATCATCATGTGCTTTGCCGGCTGGCATGGGCGATTATGCCTCGCCACAATCTGCGATCTCCTGCACCACGTATTAGTTCGTGTGCTGACACACCTCCATGAAAAACCTTCGTTCCATGTTGTCAGCATAAGGCCAGCTTTTTGTCTCACTGAAGGTATTTCCAGCTGTACTAAACAGGAAAATACGACAAATACAGAGAGTCAAAATGAAAACCCGCAAGGCGAAACATCAAAAACAAAAATAACGCTGACGAAGAAAGCAATGCCGTCCTTACAAGTCGCCCAGCACCCCGCGAGCTCACGAAACCGGACGCCGGGCGGCCAACGCCAGAAGATCAAACAACAAAGACAATCAAGAAACCGAACGTCGATCAAAACATTCAGCCGCTGCCGTTTCCACGAGACGACGAAAGAACAGATATGACCCCCATTATTGATGACGAACTCTCGTTACTTCAAAGAATCAACGAAGAGGACACTCCACTCAAAGAAATCAACCGACAACACTAGAACACTTGCTTTTCTGCCCCTCTTACATTTGTAAGTGTTGCATTTTGTTTCTACAGCAACACACCTAAAAACACTATACTCGCAACACACGCAAGATGGAAATAAAGGGGCACTTGGTACGCTCGTAGGTGGTGCACAAAGATAACGCTTCACAGTATAAACCAAGGTGGGAAGTCTTGATGTTTTTTTCCCCCACCAGTCCAGAAACGGTTGTGAGGTAACCACTATTCGTATTCGGCCAGACCGCAACTATTCGGCCGAATACCGAATAGTTACTGGGTCCACTATTCGGCCCCGAAGCGAATACGAAGCGAATATTCGGTACAGCCCTAGTTAGTATCTTGCATTGTGATGTACAGCTAGGCTCAACATATCCGATTTCAACAAGTCCCCTATAAAGTCGCTTCCTAGGGGGCAGTGGGTGCATTCCCCCTCCCCCATCCTTTCTCCCCCTTTTGAACAATGGACTCCGGAACCCAGATAGCGAAAGGGTGTGCTGAAATCGGATAAGTTCGGGAGTACACCACAGACACAGCTTTCTCGCATGCAAAAATAAAACATGCTAACAATCCTTTTATGGGCGAAAGCAGCAGCAGAAGATTAGGAAGAAGAAGAAGAAGTTGGCTGACGTTTTCACATGCGGCAATCCTCGCCAGCCAGCCAACATTCCCACTTATCTCTTCCCGCCACGTTGCTAGGCAACATCCCCCTGCCCACCATTACCAATCACCATGAGGTGGCCTCGTTTTCGGAGTAGCTGCTGCTTGGGGCGGGTTCCCGCCTGCCTGCATCCACCAGATGATATTCACATCGATATGTTTGCACAATTGTAAATGCACCCAAGCATATTTGTAATGCACCCAATTATTTGTTGCTTTAGCCAATATTTAACAGTGTTTAATCTTTAAACGGTCGTATAAATTTATATTTTAGCGGTGCGCTAACGAGTTGATACGGCTGCACAGTCGGGCCGGAATGTTTGTAGGCGGGACTTGTGTCGTGTTGATGTTGTTCAAGTCATTTCTCCATGTCAGGTCGACGAGATGGCCGACATAGTTAACCGGCGCGGAGAACGCAGTAGGCGGGGTTTACCAGCAGAACTAACGATAGTCCGTTTCTGCTGTTAATTTCGGATCTTAAACAGGCAGGCACCTTTAGATACAGAATATTTTCATTTTTCACTCAAGAGATTCATTTATTGCTCAACTGTATTTTATTGTTACTGTTGTAGGGCACGTAACTGGTTACAGGGAATATGCCTGGCAATAAATTGTACAATCCTCTGTTTGCGTTTTCTTTGTTTCATTTTACAACGGGGATACATTGCTGTAATTTATTGTTGGCTATTCAAGCAAGTGATGATGCTTTTCAAATCATTCTTTTCTATATTGTTAATTAATTCTGCAGACATCTTTTAACATACATATTTGTAGTATTTTCCTCGTTGCCCCCCCCCCCCTTTTCCTTTTAATTCAATTAGTCTTCGGGAAGGCTAGCCCGGACAATAAATGTCTGCAAATGTTGGACACGTCGGCCGTTAGGCGAAAGTATCGCAGCCATGCTGCAAACTGACACAACGCTTTTACGTCTACCTATGGAGGCAGAAGAAGGAGACGAAGATTCAGCTAATCTTCATTTGCTGAAGTGCATAATGTACGATGTGATAGAGCGAGACCCTCTAGTGCCATTTAGAGGTCAAATCATTGTGAAGTGGCCTGCTTCCAGTGGTCATACGTCAGCAATGCTTGTACTGCTGGTTCTTTTCCTCTACCTCGTTCTTCTGTTCTTGTTCTGCGCATCTCAGCGATAGGTTTTCTAGAATCTTTAGGAACAACTTCTGGCGCATAGGCACTGGAAACTGAGGAAACAGTTCCTCCCCCCCCCCTCTCCATGCCCAATCGTTAACTATTATGGTGATTAAAATGGCCTAAGTATTTCAGTTTTCGACAGTTTCTTTATTTGGGAGGGGGAGGGGCAAGAAGGCTGTGGCCTTTTTCTTTTTATGAGTACCTTCTTCTCTCTCTCTCTCTCTCTCTCTCTCTCTCTCTCTCTCTCTCTCTCTCTCTCTCTCTCTCACCCCCCCCCCTACCTCTCCTCCTTATTTTCGTTAAGCTTCATAGTGACAAGTCACTGTGGCGTAGCAGTTAAACGCTCGCCTGCGGATCGGAAGGTAGTGGGTTCGCTCTCTGGCGGAACCTGGCTTTTTTTTTTTTCAAAAATCACCTTGGCTCCCAGGTTGACCCTGCCTTGTGTGGGTACCAGGTGCAGTCCTGCGAAGTAAAGGCGACCGGCGTGATGCTGACCACATCACCTATCTTGTGCTATTGGTCTAAGAAATATAGGTCTAGCCCTATATACCCAATACGCCTGAAAAGCGTGGAAGAGCGTCCTTTACCTTTCTTTTACTTTTCATAGCGACAATGCTGTGGATTAATTTCTTGGTAATGCCACGAGCCGCAGTCACCTCTGTTTTCGTCCCTTTATTTTTTTAAGATCCAGTTCCTCAGTATTCACACAGTGAAGAGTTTTATCGTCCCATTGCTTGGCCCATAAAACATCCCCCTGCGATATATAAGTTTAAAATTCTAGATATCCTTCCTTAACGTTTGAGGCAAGTCATAATTTGTTTTCATCACAATTGCTCTGTGGCATCTTGAGATGAGAGGTAATCGATTGAAATGGCTGGGACAAATAGAGAACACTGGAAAACACAGGGAGGCAAAAAGGGTATACTCAGGAGAGTTGAATGGTCCCAGACCACAAGCAGACCACGAAGACAGTGAAGATATAATATCTAAGCAGATGTTGTACACTTGGATCGCCAACTGGAATCAGAAGGTCAAGTGCAGATATTAACGGAGGCGGGTGATATCTGCAGCAATAAACCTCAAAGGCTCAGAATGCCGAAGAAGAAAAATAAGAAGGAGAAGAAAAAGCAGCAGCAGCCGAAGAAGGAAGAAAAAGAAGAAGAAGAAGACAGGGGAAAGGAGAAGAAGGAGTAGAAGAAGAAGAAGACGACGACGACGACGAAGAAGAAGAAGAAGAAGAAGAAGAAGAAGAAGAAGAAGAAGAAGAAGAAGAAGAAGAAGAAGAAGAAGAAGAAGAAGAAGAAGAAGAAGAAGAAGAAGAAGAAGAAGAAGAGTTTGCGAAACCGTCCACGACTCACGTCCGTATGTTGAAAAGGCCATAAGCCACCAACATTCTCACGTCAATGCGCTTAAAGATCAGAAAGTACATCAGTAAAACAATCTTGAAGACCAGAAAGTACATCAGTAAAACAATCTTGAAGACCAGAAAGTACATCAGTAAAACAATCTTGAAGACCAGAAAGTACATCAGTAAAACAATCTTGAAGACCAGAAAGTACATCAGTAAAACAATCTTGAAGACCAGAAAGTACATCAGTAAAACAATCTTGAAGACCAGAAAGTACATCAGTAAAACAATCTTGAAGACCAGAAAGTACATTAGTAAAACAATCTTGAAGACCAGAAAGTACATCAGTAAAATAATCTTGAAGACCAGAAAGTACATCAGTAAAACAATCTTGAAGACCAGAAAGTACATCAGTAAAACAATCAGAAGAACTTCTTTGCTACCTGTATTTTACCATATGTAGAGCGTCGTACGACAGGGAGGAGCCACCGTGGTGTAGCGGCTCGGAAGGTCGAGGGTTCGAATCCCAACTAAGCCAGCCTTTTTTTTTTCATGCATAACCTGGCTTCCAGGTCCACCCAGCCTTGAGTGAATACCAAAGAATTTATGGGAAGTAAAGGCGGCCGGTGTGATGCTAACCACATCCCTCCCCGTGTGCAGATTGGTCTATAAAATATAGGTCTAGCCCTATATGCCCAATGAGGGCCGAGAAAAGGGGTCCTTTACTAGAATAGAGGGGCCAGATGCTAGAATAATTTAGCTGAATGATCTCTGCAGTTCCGGACCCCCCCCCTCCCCCCACCCACCCCACCCACCCCCCTTTCCTCCCTCTTTTCTCCCCGACAGAAAAAAAAAACCTTAATGGAACCAGGGTCTCCAGCGCGACAGCTCAGACCTCAACCACTCGGCCAAACAAACTGGTATAAACACGACACCACAAGCAGTCGTTTTAATAATATTTTATTGAACAATTCTTGTCGCTACCACTGCAGAATGTTACGTACATGTCACATTATTACAATGTTACGTACATGTCACAGTATTAAAATGTTATGTACATGTCACATTATTACAATGAATAAACATCAGGCGGTACTTAGCACCGCGGGCACAGACAATAAACAGCATTCCTAGTAAAGTGCAGACCTGATAAGGAGAAAATGTTCTCATTATAAATTCTTCTTAGCGGAATTAGAGCTCAAACAAAACAAAGTGCCGGGAATAAGCAAATAATTCTTTACAACAGAAAATCGCCACATCCGACATCGCCTTAAGCGGTCTGCACTGTAAAGAAGAGAGGTGACATGTTCGGACAGACACGATGCAATATTTTATTGCAGTGGGGCATTATATAACTAAACACAATTGATGCTAGCAACTCAACCCACACTATACACATTGTAGTTATCTAATGCCCCTTCTAGTATAATCATACTTCATCAACTGGCTCGTTACACCACTACATTGTACATTAAAGACTCGCTCCGCCACTCCAAAGGTCGTTTAGGTCTCATTAAATTACTACAATGGATAATAGGACTCGAATCCCTATAACAATGGAAAATGTGACTCGAAATTGACTGAAACTGACATACAGGACTTTAATCATTACTATAACGATCATGAATTAACTTTACAACGATGCGCATACAAGATTCGAATCCTTACTGAAATGGACATGTAGGACTCGATTACTAACTACAACTGACACAGGGGATTCGATACTTGCCTAAAATGGACAAAAAAGGCCTTGCCCCTTATTACAACTGTAATATACAGGAAACATTACATGTCCTCAACGGAAAACAAAATCATATACATGTAATCAACACAAAGATACTTGACGATAAATGGAAGAGTAACAACAATCGTAAATAGCAAACTATGGCTGTTGTAAATGTCTTCAACAACTGGTGAAGCGGGCCCTTTCCACACCGTCAGGACGTGGGTAGGCATACAGAGATATACCTATATTTTATATATCAACAGGCACCTGGCGGGTGATGGGTGACGTGGTCAGCATCATGCCGGTCGTCTTTACTTCCCACTTCTTTACCTGGTACCTATTTAGGGCTGGGTCGACCTGTGTGCCAAGGTTATTTTTTTTTTGGGGGGGGGGGGGGGAAGTCCGTCTTGGTTTTGATTTGAACCCACTACCTTCCGATCCGCAGGCGAGTGTCTAACCGTGACACCACGGGGCTCCCTTCAAAAATAGAAGACAATAATAAATACACATGTAAAGAAGGAGAGAGGTGGGGGGGGGGGGAGGGTTATAATAAATACAACATATGTTCCGATAATTTTACCTGCAAGTTTAGGAGAGTGGGTTGTACAAACTAAATTAGGAGACAATCAGATAGCAAAAGAAATGACAGTGGGAGATGTAAGGTAACAAAATCTGCCAAAATGGAGAATGGATAGCAGAACATGACAGACAGACCGACGGAGCAGACGACACCACAGCAGACAGACAAGACAGACAGACCAACTACAGACAGACGACAGAACAGACAGACAGACATACAGACGACAGACAGACCAGACAGACAGACAGACAGACAGACAGACAGACAAATAGACAGCAGACTGGCAGGCAGGGAGGGTGATTAATAATAATAGATGAAGAAGATAGATAGAATAATAGATAATGTAGATAGAAAGATAGATAATAATAGATAGATGATAATAGGGTAGAAATAGACTTGCGATAGAAGAAGATGATGATGATAAAGTAGATGAAGATAGATAGATAATAGATAATAGATAGAAGATAATAAAATAGTAGTAGTAGATAATAGATGATAGATAATAGATAGATAATTTGAAATAGATAGATAGATAAAAGATAAAAAGAGAGGGGGGGGCACAACAAGCAATAAAGAATTAATAGGTACATTAGCAAAAAAAACAAAAGGAGACAGAACTCAAAAAAATACAGACGACATTCTTCTTGTTCCTCTTTAAATTTCCCCTTTTAACCCCTTCGGGGATCGAGGGGATATAAGGGTTTTATTCTTTTTTTCCCCCAGCCCCTCGACCTACACCATCGGGCGGCTGTAG
>CAJHNH020002942.1:0-2500 GCA_905116865.2 Candidula unifasciata
GTCATGATGTCAGACTGGCCAGCATCTTCTCTCTTGGTCTTCCTCTGCCTCTCCTCCACTCCAACTTTCCTACCGTCACGATGTACTCCAGTTTTCTCCTTCTCATCACATGACTAAAGACTGTAGATTGTCTCTCTCTGATGTGGACAATCAGTTTTCCTCGTGAGTAAGTTTCTCTCAAGACGTCTTCATTACTCTTTCTATCTGTCCTGAGTATCGTTCTTTCCTCTAAAACAGCACTTTTCTGCAGCTTCCAAATAATGTGTCACTTCTACCAACTGTCCATGATTCACTTCCGAATACCAGTATAGGTTTTATATAGCTTTAAAGAATTCTCTATCTCGTTTTAATTGACAAGGAAAGATTGCATAACATGTTTTCCGTCAAATATTGCCGTTGCTTAAGATACTGGAAATTTCACTTCCTTAATACATCTTACATCTGATGTTATCAGGCTACCCAAGTACTAAATCATATTAACTTGCTTGAGGTTTGTCCCATTTACTTTCATGTTGTCTTTTGAAGTGTCAGTTTTGTTTGTAATTACAACTACTTCTGTTTGTCTGCTGTTCTGCTGCGGATCGCACCACCTTTAAAAAACAGGTACCAAAACACACTAAATGGTACCACGTTTCTTTATTTTTAACTAAAAAAACATCTTTAAACACGCAAACACACACACACACAAACACACATACACATATCACACAATCGTTCATTCTTTGTCCCGGAAATCACACACTCACTTTCTCTCACACACACACACATATTCATTCGTTCATTGTCCTGGAAAATCAAGATCTAACCACTGTTTTCATCGCCCAATCAATGCCGGCGTTGTTACAGTTACTAACAATTATTCCTTTCTTACATTAATGTGGGATTTTTTCTCTCTGCCTATATTCTATTGAACAATCTTTCACTCGGTTTATGGTAACATTTGTTCCTCTAGTTTGTGTAGTATAGTATTGCCCTCTTTTGTCATATTTTATTGCGTTTATAAGTGTTTGGCTGGTCGCATGGTTAGAACGCTGGACTCTCAAGCCGGGGACGTGGGTTCAAATCCTCGGTAAGGTTGGAGATTTTTTTCTGTTGGGCGCAAAAATAAAATCATAACCTGTACAGTCCGTGGCGACAGCACAAGCCATATGGGCTTAAATCCTTAGGCCCAAAGACACCCCCCCCCCCCGGCCTACAATACAATAGGGCAATACATGAAGGCAGCAATGTCAGTTTTTAAATGTACTTAAAAATTATTTCTCAAGGTTTTCAAATAGCCTTTACAACGGCTGCTATTTATGCATTGTGGGATAGAAGTCACAGTACGAGATTAGATTAGAAAGTTCCTATGTGAAAACATAATTTAAAAAAAAAAAAATAATATACAGAAACCATGAGTTGTTAACACTTTGGCTCGATACTATGAATATCGCAACTCTCCGGCCTTGATTCCATGAAAGGTACGGTAAACCTGGGAGAAATGTGGCTTTTTTTGGCCTTCCCACAGACGTGAACAAGGAGTTCGTCACCTGGTCGCCGCTCAGTCAGGTTTAACCAACTGCGCTAGCAAGCTGGGCAAAACATAATTCAAATGTATATTACTGTTCGAATTGTAGAGGGAAAATGTAAATTCACTTTGTGTGAGTGCCTTACACTTTCTTCTTCTTCTTCTTTCGTTAGCTTGAAATATATTATCTATATCTGTAATATTGTCTCTAGTTTGAACGTCACTGTCTGTTGTATTTCACTCAGCGACCCGTCAAGTTTGGCTAGCACTAATGTTTCTATTGGCCAAAAGTTTCGCCTTGATATGTCGTATTTGGGACAGTCTTGGAGGACCTGATTTGTTGTCTCAGGTGCTAATCCACATGTACACACGGCTGATCTTCGGTCTCAAATTGTGTGTATATGTGGTTGCGAAGTCGACTGTGCCCTGTTCTAAGGCGCAAAAAAATGATTTGCTCTGGTCTGTCCATACCACGGTAATTGTCTTTTGGCGAATTCTTTCTTCATACGGTGCATCAGTTATTCGTGTACTATGTGGAACACTTGACTGGGAGAATCTTTCATTACTCTATTCAGTCACATTTACTTCTGCATTTAAATAAAACGTCTGCAGGTGGTAAGCAATGTGTGACAGTAAGAAGTTAGATAAGGGCATCAGTTATAGGCAGCGTTCGTTGTAAACTCAGCGTCAACGATCCACAAATAGCACACACAAAAGTTACAAGTACCGCTCTCATACGTCCCAGTTGGTGAATATCGTCTGATCCACTGGAAAATGCCAATCTGTCTTCGAAGAAAATATTATCATTTGTTTGCGTGCTCACACATGTGCCATGATTACATACGCCCCTCATGCACGGTGTGCCGTCTATTTTAGACCCTCCCATTTTGGTACAATTTTGTTTACTCTGCGGGTTCCAACAGCAGTGCTGACACATTGTTGTAAGGTTTTCCTCACACGTACAATCGACCAGACGACGAGCAGGGGTGAAGG
>CAJHNH020002942.1:5000-62500 GCA_905116865.2 Candidula unifasciata
GCCTCTGGAATCATGTATAGTTCCGGTTTGAGGTTTGAACAACGGAGCAACGTCATGGCACACGGGTAGCAATCCATAAGTGCTCCGTTCTTCTTTAAACTCAAGTCTGAGTCCGAAGAATCTCAGTACAGTGCAGAGGCTCTGTAGCACAGGCGAGGATCCGGAAATGCGTAGGTTGGGATTTCAACTCTAAATTTTGCCCGGGCAGCGCTGTTAGGTTCCGGTATAATATCCGAACAAGAATCCGTTCACTCCAAGGAACGATAGCAATTCTCGAACATGTTTGACAACGGCTGCCCGGCTGAAACGTTATTTGTGTTGTTTTGTGCACGTTTTTCTGCTTCCCCATTTAGTTAAGCTTTTTAGTCAAATTTTCCTGGACTTCATTGTATTAGCTTGACTACAATCACCCCATATTTTCACCAATATCCGAACAAGCCACGCCGCATTCAGATGCTGCCACCAGCATCTTTGCGCAACGTCGGCAAGTGGCTACCAAAGTTCATGGATTTGTCATTACTTCTACCGTGTCTACCTCACTGTCAGCATTGGAATTCTAATGCACAATTCAACTGAACAGCATATGTGCTCTAACTGAATAAAGTAACACATATTCGTTCACTCTAAGGGACGAGAGCGATTCTTATTTTGCTAACTGTGAGTAACCGAACAAACTCTAACGGGGTTTTCCAACAGCATCCAGCTTCACCAGATCTCACTTTCCACACAACAGTTGTGTCCCCGCGTCTTGTCCCCTTTCTCTCCCCCATTCACCCAGCAGAAGTGATCCTACAAAGGTCATGAGACCCAAGTATTCACACTCACCTCGGTCAACCATATCATAAATATTAATGTGCACTCGCGCACAAAGTGAACTCTGGTATCATTGTTGCTATTGTGAGTTCACACAGACTCACCATGTGGGTTATGGGGCCCACTTGTAAGTTCACACACAACAGACTCATCATATCTGTTTAGGGCCCAATTATGAGTTCACACACAACAGACTCATCATGTGGGTTTGGGGTCCAATTGTGAGTTCACACACAACAAACTCACCATGTGGGTTTGGGGCCCACTTGTGAGTTCACACAGGCTCACCATGTGGGTTTGGGGTCCAATTGTGAGTTTACACACAACAGACTCACCATGTGGGTTTGGGTTCCAATTGTGAGTTTACACACAACAGACTCACCATGTGGGTTTGGGTTCCAGTTGTGAGTTTACACACAACAGACTCACCATGTGGGTTTGGGTTCCAGTTGTGAGTTTACACACAACAGACTCACCATGTGGGTTTGGGTTCCAGTTGTGAGTTTACACACAACAGACTCACCATGTGGGTTTGGGTTACAGTTGTGAGTTTACACACAACAGACTCACCAAGTGGGTTTGGGGTCCAATTGTGAGTTCACAAAGACTCACAATGTGGGTTTGGGGTCCAATTTTGAGTTTACACTGACCCACCATGTGGGTTTGGGGTCCAGTTGTGAGTTCACACAGACTCACCATGTGGGTTTGTGGTCCAATTGTGAGTTCACACACAACAGACTCACCATGTGAGTTTGGAGCCCGTCTGTGAGTTCACACACAACAGACTCAGTATGTGGGTTTGAGGTCCACATGTCAGTTCACACACAACAGACTCACCATGTGGGTTTGGGGTCCAATAGTGAGTTCACACACAACAGACTCACCCTGTGAGTGTGGAGCCCGTCTGTGTGTTCACACACAACAGACTCCCTATGTGGGTTTGGAGCCCAATTGTGTGTTCACACACAACAGACTCAACATGTGGGTTTGAAGCCTAGTTGTGTGTTCACACACAAGAGACTCAACATGTGAGTTTGGGGTCCAATTGCGAGTTCACACACAACAGACTCACCATGCGGGTTTGAAGCCTAGTTGTGTGTTCACACACAAGAGACTCAACATGTGAGTTTGGGGTCTAATTGTGAGTTCACACATAACAGACTCACCATGTGGGTGTGGGGCCCAATTGGGTGTTCACACACAACAGACTCCCCAAATGGGTTTGAGGCCCAGTTGTGAGAAATAAAAGAATAGACCCATAGCCCTTTCAAGTATGTAGTAAAATGTGACTAATTAGGGGTGTTTCCTTTGGTCCGAGTGCATCTACCTAATAGACGAGCATCCAGCAGTTTGCATACAAATAAGCCAAATATGTAAAATGGAAAGTGCTCACTAAACACACGTCCTGATACAATATCAAAGTCTAGAAGTGGACGTACAACCAAAACTTATCACACGAATTTACAGCATGTGAACGCAAAGAAGAAGTATCAAAAGATGAGTCGAGGGCGCCCATAAGGAAGCCCAGCTCCTTGACCACTGGCTCCAATATCCACCCAAAATGCTGACAACTGACCTAGACTAATGGGTAACCCAGTTCTAAAATTGGTACCAGGAAACTTCGAGGAACACACCGCCCCTCAAGTGTCGAGCAGTTTGTTAAAATACGGGGCTTCCTTCGTAGGCGATATGCACAACACGGCAGGGGAAAAGGGATCTTGACATCTAAACCTTGGAGCTAAGACCGGCAGTCTAAGCTTGTCACCAAACACAGCAATGGAAACAAGGTTCAGGCTAACAGGTCATGGAGGGTAGGAAGAGTTCAAAGATGCTTACACGGCACTCCAAATCTGAAGCTCTAGAAAAAACACTCCATGCAATGGAGGCCATCAAAATAGCATACCTTTCGTAGAAGAAGGACATCATTTAGAAGCCAAAGAATTACACATAAAATTAAAACTTTCATTTCCTGATCCAAAAATAAAGTTGCCCACTTATTCCGAAAGCCCATCTGGGAACTCCAAGTACTTCCAATAGAAACCGAGCTGCATGGATCAGTGGAAGTCGTGCGTCACACGACTTCTTAAAGGGCTGCGATCATATGTCATTTAGTCATTACCCAGTTTGCTAAGTTGAGGAATTGTATGTATTCGGTACTACGCGATGTATTTTCAAATTGTCTATCGATTTGTAAAGCTGTCAATATTTCCAGAACATTTCATGGAAACTATTTTAATCTGGGCCGTCGTGAGATCTTAAATCAGTTTTGAGAACCCACATGCACGTGAGTCTTCTACTTTGCCCTTCTGTTCTCTCCGCTAGTGGTTGTCACATAAGAAGAACGCAGCCCGGCTATCTTCCGAATAACGGTCCCAGATTATCGAGGCAGACAATATACTCTAACAGGGCCTGAGTCACGTGTCAATGAAGAAGAAAGCGACCAAGAAGCAACAAAATACAAAGATGACGAAAAAGACAGAGAAGATACGGAAACGAGAAGAAGAAGAAGAAGAAGAAGAAGAAGAAGAAGAAGAAGAAGAAGAAGAAGAAGAAGAAGAAGAAGAAGAAGAAGAAGAAGAAGAAGAAGAAGAAGAAGAAGAAGAAGAAGAAGAAGAAGAAGAATAAGAAGCAGTTATCATCATTAACGTCAATAGATCATTTAGCATAAATAATAGACCATTACGGTCTTATCCTGCACCTTGGTAACTGGGCTATGAGAGGCAATGAGAGCACTATGATAGGTCCACGCTCTTTCTGAGTACCAAATGAACAAAACAGAACTGTCCTGGAATATAACACATAATCTATTATAGGAATAGTATCCAACCGAAGAACCAGGTGAGCAATCAAGCCACACACCAGCCAGTCAACCAACCAATCAACATACACACTAGCCAGGCAGCCAGACAATCAACGAACACACACACCAGCCAGTCAACCAACCAATCAACATACATACCAGCCAGTCAGCCAGCCTACCGGTCAGCCAACCAATCAACCCACACACCAGTCAGTCGGACAAGCAATCAACCCACACACCAGCCAGCCTACTAGCAATCCAGGCAATCAACCCACACACCAGCCAGTCGGACAAGCAATCAACCTACACACCAGCCAGCCTACTAGCAATCCAGGCAATCAACCCACACACCAGCCAGTCGGACAGGCAATTAACCCACACACCAGCCAGTCGGACAGGCAATCAACCCACACACCAGCCAGCCTACTAGCAATCCAGGCAATCAACCCACACACCAGCCAGTCGAACAGGCAATCAACCTACACACCAGCCAGCCTACTAGCAATCCAGGCAATCAACCCACACACCAGCCAGTCGGACAGGCAATCAACCCACACACCAGCCAGTCAGCCAGCCTACTAGCAATCCAGGCAATCAACCCACACACCAGCCAGTCGGACAAGCAATCAACCTACACACCAGCCAGCCTACTAGCAATCCAGGCAATCAACCCACACACCAGCCAGTCAACGAGTATTCCAGGCAATCATCCAACACACCAGCCAGTCAGCCAGCCTACCACCCATAAACACTACACTTACAAATACTGGCAGATTTACGCCATGTGCGTTAATCGGCGTGCTGAGCCCAATGTTTCTAGCAGCCATCGCATATCTTGCGCAGATTCCACCGCCCCAATTATGGGTGCTTCTGGCAGCAGTGGTAGCAATCCCCACAGTGGCCCCAAAGCTTCTTTGGGTGCTCAGATGCACAAGGCAATAGTTGCTGAAGTTTGTCACTTGACTCATGGAATACAGCGTTCTCAGTGCCGTCATCAGGTTGTTGGGCATGTTATAGTGCTCACTGAGACGGGTGTACTCGGTGTGCACAAAGAGATTGGTAATGGCGATTCCCAGGTTTGTGAGACTATCAAATTTCGTTTCTCTGTATATTCTATCTACCGACTGGTAGAGATAGACGAGGATCGATATCATCCGGAAAATATTGGCGCGCCCTATACCTCTGTAGGTTTCAAAATCTGCAATGACAAGCATCTCACACGTATCGTACACGGAGAGAATTAAATTGAGTCTTTGATCTCCTCCAACGATCTTGCTGTTTGGTCAAATCTTTATCTTTGGACGAATGTGTTTCTGAATTTAAATGTTTCTTAAATATATTGTTTGCAACACGCCGATGATCGGTCTTCTCATTATAAATATTTTCCTGTTTAAATTTGTTGATGGTTGCAGAAGTATTCTTCTTGGTGTGTCTTCTTTGCTCGACTGCAAGCGAATCTGACAACGGATATTCCACTTCCTCACAGAAAGGCTGTAGAGTGGCATTCTCATGGCTATAGCCATTGAAGATTGAACTATTAATATCCCGCTGTCTAAAGATGAGCATCGAAGTGGCAGGCGAGTCTGGTACGTGATGTGTGAGTGGCTCAATGGAATACACATCGTCTGGGCTGTGGATCTGAGCTATCCACACGTCGTCCGTATGTACAGCATCCACACTGTGCTGTGGGTTGCCGTTAAGATAGCCAGTATAGAATATTTGCTGATCGACGTGGACCGGGGTCATTCTTCCGTCACCGTCCACCATGTGGGCCTGGAAATCTTTCCGTAACACTGGTGACCCGGGCACGAGATGCAGAACAAAATATTTTCTTAGCGCGAAGAAAGACACTATTTTCATATTTAATTGTCCAGAAACGGCATTTCTTTTTACAACCACGGTAAAATTATCTGGTGTCAGCTCGTCGAATTCCTTGAATTTTAAATGCAAGTTACAATCTACCAATGTTAAAACTGACTGGATCCACAGACACGAACAGACCAACCTGGCATACATTCTGGTTAAACTTCTCTAAACTTGTTAATGAGACCTGAAGATAACATGGCCATTTTGTCGCGCAAGATACTGTTGTGATTGTTTCTGTATTATATCTAAATATTACATTAGCCATCTAATCTGCGCTTTCATATATATTAGGGCATCTTACATTTTAATGAGACAACTTCCAAATTAAGAACATGAAAAAAAAAAAAATGTAGGTACTAAAGGTAACAAATAATTTACAGAAGTATTAACACACAAAATGTGAAACGGGATGCTACCAAATTTACACTATTTCGACACATTGTGGAATATTGTAAATGAATCACAGCGCGCACCCGGAAGTTTCTGATGCACACCGCATGATGCGCACGATAGAGGCTTATTTATTGTAAAGATCTTGTCCTTTTTTTTTTTCTCTTCCACCATTGACCTCAGCAAGGTGTTGGCGGGAAATTTAAGGATACTGTGAGCCCTTTTTTCAATGCATTGTACAAAGTGGTGTTCATTTCTGTTAGGGTACTCCTGACGATGTCGCTTCGTGTCATCAAGCAACGGATCACAAACTGTTCCTCTCCACAACGCTTAACGGCAGAAGTAGAAACTGATGATGATGATGATGAGGATGTTGCAATAAAATTAGGTTTGTCCTTCTAGAGACAGAAGCGGACCGTAAACTGCTTCGAAAACTTGGACGTAGAAAGTGTTTTCATGGAAATGGGAGAAGTAATGAAGTCTAAAACTTGGTGACAACGGCCATGATTCAGGTAGCAGTAACGGAATGTGTTGGCTATGTGGATGAGACGAAACAACAACATTGACGTGATCCAAGATTATTCTTCTGTAAGGCATTCGGACATATTGTAAAACACTGTGTTGGGAAACAGATGTTAAAAGACAAGAAAAGATCCTTGTTTGCAAAAACTAATTCAGTTACAATGGATTCAGAAGGTATTCCTACTCTAGATTGTGCACTGTGCTACTGGAGAAAGAATCAAGGAAAAGTTACAGCTCCACATATCATGTTTATAGGAAAAAGCCAGTTGAAATGTCCAGGAACTAAAAAGATTAAGAACGAAATTGTGATTGCAGAGCTAGAATCCAGCAAGAGTAGTAATACAAGCAAGAAAGTTGAAACGAAAAAGACAACAGCCACTGAAACAGAGAAAAAGTCAAACTCAGAAACATGAAATTAATCAAGCAAAGGATATCACTGTTCCAACAATGACATCAGTCGAGACAAAAGCAACTCAGTGTATGAAAAAGACAGATTGTGAAATAATAGATAGGCAAACTGTGGACAAAGAATTTTCATTTCTTAGAGGACAATAAATATATAGATTATGATCAATTCCACAGAGCCACAAGTCAGAAATATTGTGTAAAATCAACTAAATGTTTTGATAAACAAGAAACCAGCACAAATGCATTAAATAGAAAATCAAATATCACTTTGGTACGTGAAAATGTTTTAGAAAAATCAGATTATAGCGGAGAAATGGTTTACTGTATAAACAGAGATTTTTTTTATGCGATTTTGGACAGCTTATATTTATTTGAAGTCGCCCTATATATCAAGACCATTGAAAGTAGTGGTAACGGACAACATCGGAACAGATGTGATTCTGGGATACAAAGACTTCAACATTAGAGACTGTTCTGATGAAGACATACGGGTCTGGGAACAAAGTCATCTCCATCAACAAAAATAACAGCTGATTCAAGGAAAATTACCATCAACTGAAGTATCACTATTTACGAACATGAAACTGTACGGTCCATCATCCTGAACATCAACATCAATCTAACATATCACCACGCATAAAATTCAATATTATTATCAGTCAAGAAGTTACATAGAACCACCGGCAACCATACGACCAAGAGTAAACCTAAACGATCATCAGGAATTGATACTTTATCATTCTTACCTTCAAGATTGTCTTATTTCAACCAAACAATCAAGAGTAAACCTGAACAATCATCAAGAATTGACAGTTTAGCAGTCTTCATCTTCAAGATTATCAAATTTCAATCAAAATCAGAAATCACCAACCAGTACTGTACAGTGAATGAACAGAAACATATCAGCCACCGAATTATTCAAATTCAAAATCACCATCAAGGAACACAAAATTATTTTTCTCCAGACACCTCAAAATCGACCATTGAAACATCTCAAAATCATCAAATATTTAGCGACACTTCAAGACCAGCTATACAAATCGACATCAAGATCATCGAATACCAAACGTATCATAAAATAAAGAATGCGAGAATAATGAAGCATTCCAACTGTTTAAACGCAATCAAGAACAACAAAACGTCAGTATTACATCGTGTTTACACAATTGTGATAGCTACTGTGAAAGTTAGATTATGTTACATACCTAAAGTTTTGTGTAAATAAATATCAAATTAATGATGAAGTATTTTCAAAAAGTGCATAAACACCTGATTTCATTTATAAAAAACAGCCACATACTGTGTGTATTGAACACCTTCCGTTTAATCCCATTACTAATTATTTTAAAGGTGGCATATCAGTGTATGCAGTCACTGAACACTGATAATAGCATTGTGTTAACTCTTAAAATTAAAGTACATTTTTAGTCAGTATATCTCTAAGATTATCAGTTCAAGCCTACTAAGAGAGACCCCAGAGCAGAGCAGACTGTCGAGCAAACCAAGGAATGAGAACCTGAAAGCAAGCGCCAGAGTACAAGCAAGACACACACAGCCTGCAGGGATGGATCAAGATCAAGAATAGTTAATGGAATGAATGGGAATGAAAGAGAATAAAACAGGTATGAATGATGAATGAAAGATTTCTGGGTAGTATTTTAATAGTGTACATGTAGTTTACTTAGGTTAGTACTTCATTAGGATTATTTTAGTATACATGTAATGACAGAATTAGTAGTTCAAAAGTTGAAAAAAAAAAAAAAAAATTCTCTCTCCCCAGGTACAGCACAAAAGAATTAGATCAAGATTTAGCGATAGATCATATAGACATTTTTTTCCACAGAATGGCTTAGATAAATTCAATTTAAAATGTTTTAACATAGGTGTACAGCACAGGGACATGGTAAATTGATCCACGACACCCAAGATTTAAACTGCTAGTGGTTATACTGATGCTGAATAGACATACTGATGGTAAAGAAAGAGTGCACACATCAAAGCACAAGCACAGTAGAGGAGTTGAACTCATCTGTGTCCATCTAAAGGGGGAAAGGTGTCTGAGATTCCTTGGGGTTAATACCCTGTTAAAGGTGGATATAGACTTGGAGGAAACTCTAAGCTCTATGAAAAAATATCTCTCAACTATCATTGTTTTCATGTTGGATTCCTTGGAGTTGGGTAATTACTCTGTGAAAGGTGAGACTTTGGTCTATGAAAAAAATATCTCAACATGCATTTTTTTTTTCTGTGGTAGATTCCTTGGGGTTGGGTAATTACCCTGTAAAAGGTGTTATAGAGGCTTTTGGGAAACCGGAAGCACTATGAAAATATATCTCACCACTGTCATATCGGCTAAGAGTCCTTGGGGATGAATACCCTGTAAAAGGTGATGTAGAAATATTGGTTGAATCCAATTTTCTATGTAGTAAATACCTCAAAGCTGACAATCATCTCACCACTATATCGGCTAAGAGTCCTTGGGGTTTAACACCCTGTGAAAGGTGATATAGAAATATTGGTTAAACCCAATTTTCTATGTGATAAATATCTCAAAGCTGATCATCATCATCACTATCATTTCACTTTGAACCTGATAGAGTAGATATAGTGACTAGACAATTCTACAGATGCAATAGGTGTAGAGATGGTTTAAACTCTTCACCAGCTCAGTAATAGGAAAGCATGCAGTAAATACTGAAAGCAGTTTTAAAGGGTAGTAAGTAAGGATAATCAAGGAACCATAATTCCTAGCAGTAATACATTTAAATTGATTTATTAACATCACCATCATCACAATGATCATTATTTAACTCGAACATCATAGAATAGATATAGTGACGAAGCTATACTACAGATGCAATAGGTGCAGAGATGAGATACCCATCACCAGATCAGTACTTCAAAAAAAGCATACAGTAAAAAATTTGAAAACAAGGGCAGTAATTAAGGGTAATTGAGGTTAGATGTATGTTCCATTGAGTCATCTATTAGTAAAAGGGAAAATGATACTTGATGTTCCATAAAGTATCATTTTGTTAAGAAGGGGGGGAGTATGTGATGAGGTGCTGTGCATGGTCTTCACGATTACATAGTGGCAAGCAGAAAGTCCGTGCAACAAGGGACAGCACGAGATACTTGTGCCTAGTCGAGGAAGCGAGGGAAACCCCGAGCTAGCCTCGTGGTCAGTCGATCGTGAGAAGTTAGAGAAGACGGTTGTAGTATTTGAAGATGTCGTCTTTATGTTGCGCAAATGTTTAATGTTCAAACATGTCGCGAGTGATAGAATTGAGAACAATTGTTTAAGCATGTTGAATACATGGACCAGAATAAACTGATAGTATGTACCAAGATGCTGAGCGGCGTTGTGTTGTCAACCCTAGACGTTAAAGTCGGTGTAAACCAAGGTTCATGTCAAGCCTACGTCAAGGTTCTTTCCAAGTAAACCACGATTCATTCTAAGTTGAATCAGAGTCATTCCAAGTGAAGCATTAATTTATTACAAGTAAGGCTTCGACTTATTACAATTATATTGATCGTATAAGATATACAGTAGAGCCTCGCTTAACGAGCACTTCTCATAACGAGTAATTCGCATAACGAGCAAAACAAATTGTAAAAGAATGACTTGCTTAGCGAGCGACGTTTCGCATAACTAGTGGCGAGGAGAGGGGAAGTCCCGGATTGTGGGCATGTTACATCAGTCTCTGTTTAGCACTCGTTCCAGTAGCATCGTAGTGTTGCTTGTGATCACACATTTTCTCAAACTGTTGTTATATTGTGATAATTGGGCATGAATTCTCCAGGCCTACAAAATGACCTCTCTGAAGAATTTAAGTTCATCAAGATCCAGTTTCTGCCTCCCAACACCACCACTCCGTTACTCCAGCCCATGGACCAGCAAGTTATTTCTAACTTTAAGAAGCTCTACACTAAAGCAATCTTCGAGCAATGTTTTCGGGTGACTGACGGGACCAACCTCACTCTCAAAGAGTTTTGGTTGCCAAGATAACCCTAACTTTTGCTTGGAAGAAGCTTTGGCTGGAGAGCGTTGTCGATTTATGACTTTGAGGGGTTCGAGACAGTACCTCTAAAACCTTTTTTGTGTCTTTGGCCACTACCATGAGATTGTAGATGGATAACAGTGATTTTGAAGAGCTTGTGGAAGAGCATAGCAAGATCTGACCACCAAAGAGCTTTTGGAGTTGCATTGTGTTTCATAGCAAAAAGTTTTAGAGGAAAGTTTGTCAGAGAAGGAGGTAACAGAAAAGCAACAATCTTCTGGCGAAATAAGAGAAATGTTGAAAGCATGGCAAACTGTTGCATCTTACATTAAGAAGCATCACCCTAATAAGGAATTGGCTATGCGCGTTGCAAATTTATTTATTGATAATGCTGTGTCGCTTTTCGCTGAATGTTGAAGCGTCGGCAAAAACAAATGTCTCTGGGCATCTTTCAGGTAAAAAAATAAATTATTAGCTAAGTATCATAATTATTTTGACTTTTTTTTCTGCAAATCGAATTCGCATTCCAAGTGGGTTCGTTCCGCGTTTGAAGAAAAGATGAAGATGATTCACTCTCCTTAACAATGTGTATACAATTTTCTTTTAATAAACTTTATACATAGCATTTTGTGAGTTTCTTTTTCGACATGGAACGCATTATCGTATTTTACATTAGTTTATATGCGAAGAATTGTTTCGCATAACGAGTGTTTCGCTTAACGAGTATGATCCTGGAACGAATTATGCTTGTTAAGCGAGGTTCCACACTATATATATATATATATATATATATATATATATATATATATATATATATATATATATATATATATATATATATATATATATATATATATATATATATATATTCTTAATTTTTTTATTTATATAACACGCTTTGTAATGCCGGGGTGCCGGGTTCGATCCCAGCTGCGGACCTTCTTCCTTGCCTTGGTTTCGACAGTGGTACCGAGAAGCCGGCCGCCCAGAAAGCAATGGCAAACTACTGGACGTCAACTTGTCTAGGAAAACCACAACAGCCTAAAAATGCTAGGGTTGGTTCTGCAACGTCCTGTAAAGGATATGCAAATAACTTTTTTTTTTCATTGGTATGTATTGTCAAGTTTAGCTCCCTTGAAAATTTGTTAGGGAAGGGAACCTGATTAAAAATTTAAATAATAATGTGTTGAATGGCAAATCACACACACACTCACACTCTCTCTCTCTCTCTCTCTCTCTCTCTCTCTCTCTCTCTCTCTCTCTCTCTCTCTCTCTCTCGCTATATATATATATATATATATATATATATATATATATATATATATATATATCTCGTACACATATATACATATTTGAAATAGATTTGTATATAGTAAAGCTTCAAAGGAGAAAATTTAACATGGCTAGGACGATGGCAGCTAAACCTGCGGAAGGGGGGGGGGGGGTGGATCCTGAGCCTTAAGGCTGTTGCTGATGCTGCTACTACTGCTTCTTTTACTTCTTCTTCTTCATCATCTTCTTCTCTTCCATCTTGTACCTCATCGAAGTGTCTGGGGGAGATGAAACATTCCTTGATGAGCTCTGTTAAGAGCACTTTTAGGACCGATGGTCATTTCTGTAAGGCTGTTCTTAATGCCATCACTCAATATTTTCTTAGGTCTTCCACTCGCCCTGTACCCGTTGTAAGGTTTTACTGTGGCTCGCTTTAACAAGTAGTACCAGGTCATTCTTGTTAGGTTCCAAACCACTTCATTTGTTGTTCTTTGATGACCTGTAAGACTGGCTTTATTCCTAGCAGTCGTCTGATTTCGTGATTTCGTATTCTGTCTTTCCTTGAAACTCCTGCAGCTCTTCTAAGGCATTCCATCTCTGTTGTCACAATTTTACATTCATTGGAGGATGTAAGTGTCCTCCACGTTTGGCACTGATAGCATAGTTTTGGCCAAACAGTAGTTCCTATAAGATTCACTTTAGTACTCCGGCGTATTTGCTTGAGTGTTAATAATAGATCATATAAATGTGTTATTTAGTTGTGTTATCCATATTATGACATATTAAAACTGATATAGATTATTATTACTATTTTGCTACAGAGCATATTATTAATAAAATATAATTGTCATTCCTGTGAAACTTTGTTTAACCCGTCTATATTGAAAGGAAGATGTGGAAATGTCCTGGCCACGTTGATGTCAACAAGCAGACGACAGACTTGGCTCCCGACTGTGAAATCTTCGCTTCTTTCATGGACCCGATTTTATCCTCTCTAGTCTGTGAATCACATGTCTCCACACCCATGACTCATTCATATTCCTCTGCCTAACTCGGAAGTTGTACACAAAGTAACTGATCGTCGGCAGGAAAATGAGTGATCACGACGGGGAAACTTCTGCAGGCCAAGGGGGTGGTGCCGCACTTCCTCGTCCCAAAAGACCGACTATTATCAGAGCAGCGGCGAAAGTTGCTCCTGCAGGTTGGTACTTACCGATATTCGCCTCTTTCATTCTTTATTTTATGATTAGTCTGTCTAGCTTCTGTTCTGATATAATATGTATTACTGTATTGCCTGGGAAGTAAAGGTGGCCGGTGTGATAATGACCACAAAATCACCCACCGAGTGCCGCCTACTGATCTGTGAATAGTTGGTAGTGAGTAGACGACGTAGCACAGCGGAGCACTTTGATATAGAAAGGCTGAGAGGTGCTAACTACAGCAAGGGAAGCATGGAAAATAACACTATCATATGCCATATGTGTCATAAGAGACTAAAAAGGTTGGTGAAAGACTGGCTGGTGTATTGGACAGACAACTTACCTACACAGTCAAACAGTTCCTGAATCAGTTTATTAAGGTTTGCCAGAGGGATTGAGAGCTTATACTCTGTTGAAAGATACAAGACATAAGTAGTAGTTGTAATTTTCACAAAAATAGCCCGTTGAACACTCAGGGTTATTATTGGGATAAAAAGTGCTCATCAGATTCTCAGGGTATATATATTTGTTATTTTATATATCATGTCATTATTTATTTAAGACAGTTATATAATTTGTATTATTATTTCAAATATTGCTTTGCTAACACCTTGTGGGTTGTGATTAAGATAGAAATGTACTGTGAAAATTTAATCTTATCAACATTGTGTCATTAAAATAGTGAATTTATTATGCCATTAGTTTCATCGTTGATTATCTTTGTCGATTTTATCTTTATAAGTATATATCTTCAGAGGTGGCATGGCATTCCTTAAAAGACAGAAGAAAAAGGAGACTTTTTGGCTCTCCTTTAAATAACGGTCGCTAGCTGGAAGGCGACGGCCACTTAGTCGGAGTTCACTCCTTTGGCTGCAGTGCAAATATGGAGCGGACAAGTCACGAACAAACAACAAAGTGAGGTCGACATGCCTGCTAGAGCTAGACCACGCGCTGCGACTGACAGTAGCGACCGCGGTCTTGCGACGCATGAATCTCGTAGAGCACGCGCTGCGACTCACATTAGCGACCTTGTTTTTCCGACGCAAGACTTAGTGACCATAGATGTGAGACCTGCGGATCTGTATGTTGTAATGAGCGATAAGCTTCCGTTGTTTCCGTGATGTGTCACCCTAACCTAAACCCTAACCCTACCCCTAACCCTACCCCAAACCCTAACCCTAACCCTACCCCAAATCATAACCCAAATCCTAAGCCTAACCCTAGGATGACAGGTAACTATATCATTTGTTTCGTTATCTCTTTGCCACTCCGTATTTGCACTGCAGCCAAAGGAGTGAACTCCGACTAAGCGACCGTCGCCTTCAAGCTAGCAACCGTTATTTAAAGGAGAGCCGACTTTTTAAATGAGTAAATTTAATTGTTTATAACCTTGTTTCTTGTTTAGAATATTAGTGTTCTCTGTTTGTTACATATCCTCATATAATTTTTAACTTCCAGTTGTTTTTATTTTTGTTCATGATTATCCTTGCCAGAGCCTCCTCCAAGACCAGCGAGCAGACCAAACAATGTAATCAGCCCTAACAGCTCACAGAAAGGAGACTTACCTGGCAACAAGTATGTTCAATCTAAAGAATGGCAAGTTGTGGGTAGAATATAAAATGTGTAGGTACTATATCATAAAGAATGTATTGACCCCATGTGCTTTTGGGGCCTGTTTTGGGAGAGAGAAAAAGGATAGATCCCCAGCCCCAAAACTGGATAGATCCACTGTCCCAAAACTTCTGTGTCATGAAAAGCGACTCATGAAATTTTGCGAAACTTTGATATGTTGGCCTGAAAGGTGCAGATGTGACAGTCTAGCTGTAAGCCATAACAGAATGTGCCAACCACCTTTTCAACGGGAAACCCAGAATAAATATAAATGTAAATTATGATTAGAATAGTTTACGTAAAGTGGGTTTAAAACTATTAAATATTATTTTTTCTTCTGCATTCGTCCAAAGATGTAATTGCATTGTGTCCACCTTCTACACGGCTGCGAAATATGTGCCTTTTGGTTTACACATCCTACTTCTGCAGGCATTTGTTGCCTGTGTTAGCCTTGTGTTGCATGGGTTAGCCTTGTGTTGCTTGGGTTAGCCTTGTGTTGTTTGGGTTAGCTTTGTGTTGCTTGGGTTAGCCTTGTGTTGCTTGGCTATAGCCTTTCCAGAAGAACTCGTGTATGAGAGGTGCAGAATAGACAGTATTGTGTGTTGTTCAGAATACATGTGATGTATCATAACAAGTGTCACAGAAAATACGTAAATGGTGTAGTTAAAAAGTGCAGTACAGTATTTCTACATGAGGTTTATCAGAACACTATGTTGTGTAGTGTGAAAAATTGTTTATTGATTTGTGGTGTAAAATATAATATAAAAGTGTATAAAATAAAAATGTGTATATGCAATGTGCACTTATTTTTTCTTCACTTTTTTTTTCCACTTTGGGTGTTAAGGGAGAAACGAGATTCTGTTTTTGCTTTTTGGTCACCTCAACAATAGTTACTGCTACCACTCTACAGAAATGTACATTGTTCAAATGAAACGTACATAACAGTTGGCACGTACTTTTTGAAAGTACTAGAAAATCGTGCCTGTTATTTATATTCAGAATTAAAATAATTGTTTTAGACGTGTGAGAAAATATTATTGGAAGTTATGGTTGTTTTTCAGGAAAACATAATAGACGGGCTCTGAACAGACTGGGAATTAAAAGAGAGTTGCTGACAAAAAATAAATAAAAGACAAAGCCACTAAACACGTCCCGTTTGTGTAATGCCACCATAAATGTTGCATTGCTGACTTGCTAGAGTGGCTTTTTTACGAGAAGCATAGCACGGCTAATGTTTGCACCTGTGCAGACAATTAGGAGTATTGGAATTAATTATATTAACCAAAAATTTGCATACAAAGAGACGGCTGTGGGTTCCTGTGAACAATTTTTGTCTTCTAAAAAATAGGTGATGGAACTAACTAACCACAAAGTATGTTTAAAAAAATGGTGCTGGTAGTTACCACACACTGCCAAATACAGCAGAATTTAAAAAAAAAAAAAACCTCAAAATAAGGTGGATGCAGGCACTGCATACTGCCATAAAACAAAACCATTATTTGAAAAAAATATATAATGATGACATTTTGATTTTTTTAAAGGACATGTTATTCAGAAAGCTCCTCAATAATTCAATATGTAGACAAAAAAAACAGTATTAATTTCCTTACAAATTAAGAGTAGTAGTCAGTAAACAGCACTTTACAGGGCATTGCAGAACCAACCTCATCAGCCACTGGCTATTGTGTGGTTTCACTAGGCAAATTACGTCCAGTAGTTTGCCATTGCTTTCTGGACGGTCGGCTCCCTGATACCACTGTTGAAACCAACGCAAGGCGTATGGCCCGCAGCTGGAATTGAACCCGGTACCCTGGCATTACGAAGCGTTCGCATCGACTTAGACACAGAGCCGACGTAAACAGCACTAAAAAAAACTGACTTTAGCTATCTCTCTCTGATAATTACAAACAAAATGAATATAGGTGGCCCATACTTCACTCCCTAACCTGGTGATCAGGTAAGCACATATTTTTTTTTATGGATTTGTTTACCAACAATTCCAGAGATGCTGTTCATTGTCTTCCATTGAGGATCAGTCATAGACATTTTGTTTCTGTTGTTTCAATTGTTTCCATTTTTGTTTGGTAATGTCCACATTTGCCACAAGTAACACAATGTTGGTGAATTTACTGTTTTGAATAGTGCTGTTTGAGGAAATCTGAAAGTGATTGTGCTCTTTTTGGTAATCTGAAGCTAATAATCTGACTCTGTTTTCAGAAAACTGGAGATCACTGTCATCGATGCCAAGCCAATCAGTGAACTGGGATTCCGAGACTTGAAAGGTTCAGCTGCTTATGTACCTGCCTCATTGCCAGTTTGTAACACTGAATCTACAGGTGGGACACCAGCTCAGCATACGCAGCTCAGAAGTCACCCTGAAGAAGACCAAGTTTTATCTCAAGGTCAGTTATCCCAACAAATAAACACAAAAATTTTCATCCCTATAGAGAGACCGCCAGTATAACCTAACAATGATTGCTTAAAAATGGCTGATTAAAGTAGAACATTATTTACAACAATGGGAAGGAGACAAACACAGTTCTTTGGTTATGAGATGAGGGAAGCACAGGAAAATATTGTGACAACTGGAGAGATCACTGGCAGATGAGCCAGAGGCAGACCAAGAGAAATGATGGTGGGTGGCTATAAGATAGTGGTGTGGAGGAATATCATCAGTGGAATTGATCCAGAGTACCAAATACCAAAATCTGTGGAGATCCATGAATGCCTACGCCAGCTGGCAAGGCACTTGATGATGATGATGATAATGAAAAGACTAGACAAAAAATTGCAGTGACATATTTTTTTCTGACCTCATTCATACTAATTATGGGTGTTTCCTACAAAATCATGAGTGTATCTGCCTGAGAGGTGAGAAACCAACTGTCTGAACAATTAAACCAGAAATGTAAAACAGATGTGCACCAAAACTCAAGTTTTGGAATAGGACTAGAGTTCAGAAGTAGACACACAACCAGAACTTTCTGTTTACAACCGTTGAACTTGAAGAAAAAGAAGAATGTTGCCTGGCATATTTTGCCAGTATCTCATAAGGTGCCTAATACAGTAATAATGGAGTAAAATTCAGCAAATAAATGAATCTTTTCAGTTTAAATCCAAAATGCTGGCATGTACATATATTTGTGCTTATTGTTTCACCACAGAATCTAATCAAACCTTTTTGTTTTATTGTATGTTGTCATATCCTGCAGCATTCAGTATTTCTCTGATAATAATAATGCATATCTGTATGTCCACCACAGGAGGCGACAGGGTGCAGGATCTTGAACAAGGTGGCAGTATATCACAGAAGCCTTCAGCTCCACCAAAATCAATGAAACCAACCATAATACGACCAAGTTCCAGAGTGCAACCAGCTACAGGTAGGAAACACCACATAGTATTGTTTGTAGAGGGTGCAGCCAGTGATAGGTGGGAATCTCAACTACTGATGTGAGGTTCATAGTCATGTGCAGGATGTAATGCTTCCTTGGGTGAGCCCAGGACCAGAGCATCTCTCATGGAAGTCACCATGGGTGGGTATGGAATGTCTACACACAGTGACTCAAAAGGATTCTCCAAGGGCAACACCTGTAGAAAAAAGGACAAAGAGGGCAACACTGAAATGAGGCCATGTCATACCCCATGAAACCAACCAGAAAGGCTAGGCCGGTGAACAGATAGATGTCATATGTGTTGAGCGAAAGGTAAGAATATCACATCTGTGTTGTAAACAGGCACAACATAGTTACATCACTTAGACGAACAATGAAGAAGAAGCATTGTTTTTAATGAGGCTGACCCTAGTAAACAATAATCTAGTCTGTCTTGGTAAAATCCCACCCCAAGATGTGGAGTAATTCACCTATTCAGGCATTAATGTAGATAAAGATAACACTGGACACAACTAAATCTAACAAAATGCAGAAAACTGAAAGCTTGTTTTTACTCTTTAAATACCAAACAGCACACTGTTAGTGACTGGATATTACTGTTGTGCACCAGTCAAATTGTTATTGGTGTGTGTACGTCATATAGTACTCCACTATGCAGATGACAAAGTCCTCCTTTCGAAAAGTAAAGGGAATAGAAAATTTAATTATGTCCGTCCAAAAGCACAGTGAAGATCAAAATCTGTTCTTGAATTTAAAGAAAACGAAAATTATGTCCACAGATAAAACTGGCTGTCACCCAAAAATAACAATAAATGATGAACAAATTGAAAATGTCACTAACTTTGAATATCTAGGCTCTATAACAAACAACAATGGAGACTGTTCGACAGAAATTAAAAGAAGGATGGCCATAGCAATGGAAAGATTGAACAGCCTTAAAAGTCTTAGAATTTTGAGAGCATGCATCTTCCCTGTGGCTACATACGGATGTGAGTCGTGGACTATCTCTCAGTCCTTAAGAAAGAGAATAGGGGCTTTTGAGCTGAAATGCTATAGAAAGATTCTCAGAATATCTTGGACAAAGAAGATGAGAAATATTGACATCTTAAAAGATCTGAACATCAAGGAAGATTGGCTAATAAACAGCATCCTTTCTCGGAAGCTGAAATATTTTGGTCATATCAAGCGCCATGATGGATTAGACAAAATTATAGCAGAAGGCATGGTACCAGGAAGGAGGGGCAGGGGCCGACTGACACGAAGATGGGCAAAGGATATAAGTGACTCCTTGAGTGTGGAAGTTCATGAGGCGGGAGAACTGGCAAGAGACCGAGTTTCTTTCAGGCAGACTGTGATGAGAGCGACGTTCTGCAAAGGACCTGCTACATGATGATGATGATGACATCATATAGTTAGTCAAGACATACTCAAGCACTTGAACAACACATCTGTCTCCTACAAGGATTGTGTATTTAGGCCCTGTAGATGTAGCAGACCTATGATTTTGCTGCTTTCCTTATTGCCTCAATCAGACATTAGCTACAACTTCTGGGACTTTAAGAGTTAATTATTTATAATTCTGTTATTTATAGTTGCTGCTTTATATAATTATTATTTATGTTTATAATCTTTTGATTCCACAGGTGAGGACAAACTGTTACCTGCACCGCCGCCTAGACCAGCATCCTCTCCAAAAACAGATCCTTCATTGCAAAAGTCAACGTCTAAGCAAGGAAATCCAAATTTACAGCAACCACTCCAAGCCCAAGTTTCCTTGCTGGAATCGTCTGAAACACCATCCTCACAAAACCATCCACCGGCACAAGCTCCAGTTTCCCATCAGGCCCCTAAGAGGCCGCCACGTTTGCCATCTTCCGGTTTGCCCAAACAGAAATCCACAGCCAGTATTCAAGATACAAAGCTGGAAGCCAGCACTGAAATGCAATCACAGGAGACCCTAATACAAAATACAGTTCATGACATAGAGAGTCCAAAACCTGAACCAGCATTAAGGAAGCCAAAACCAGTGCCCAAACCAAGGCCGGTATCTGTGAAATCCTCAGGATTCACAGATCATGTTACCTCTGAAAACAGTGTAAATAAGGATACAAATTCAAAAACTCTTTCTCCAGAGATGTTCATTCGGTCACCTGAGACACAAGAAGAAATCTCTAGCCAAAACTCTAAATGGTCATCAGTTACAATTGATGAGAAAACAGCTAAAGATGAACGGCTGTCAGTAGCACCTGTCCCACTAAAGAAACCACCACGATTGATAGAAAGTATACCTGAGACAGTTTCTACAGCAGATGTCCCGGAGAAGACAGTCAGACCAGACAGTATTGTTTTTGGCCAGAAAAACACTTCTCGAGAACAGCTGTAAGTGAATGTTCAATAGTCTCTTGGTTTTTTATTTTTGATTGGTGTTGTCGGCATTGAAGGAGCTGATAGATTGGCTGGCTCCGCCGTAGTTAAAGAACGCTGGCCTTTGGAGCACACCGACAATGTTAATACATTTAGGCAGGCTGCCCTTCTTCTTCTTCTTCTTTCGTTCGCCTGAAATATGTGGTCTTTATCAGCAATTTTGTCTCTCGTATAAATTTCACTGTCGTTGTTAGTTCATTCATTGATCCATAGATTTTACCTTCCACTGTTGTTCTGTCTGGCCAAAAGGTTTGCCTTAATGTGTCAAATTTGGTGCAGTCCTGGAGTACATGCTCTGCTGTCTGGGGCACCTTTCTACAGGTGCACATGGCTGATACACCTATCTTGAATTTTGTGTACATGTGGTTACGTAAGCAGTTGTGCCCTGTTCTGAGGCGGAGGAAAATGACTTGTTCTGATCTGTTCATAATACAATAGTAATTTTGTGCTGGGGCTGGTGGTTTCCTTCCCCTGGCAGTTATCAGCTTTCTCATTTCTAGGCACTCCACAATGGGACAGTATCCCTTGCATTATGACTCTTCGCTGATGGCTGAGTTGTGTCACAGTGTTGGAGTTCTTCAAGTACGGATTTTGCATCTGTCAGCATTACCACAGTCTGTTAGCCAGGATTGGTATTTAGCAGTTTCTCTGTTGCTATCTTGATAGCCTGGGTTTCTGCATCACAGTTATGGCAGTACTTCCTGGTTGGTACACTGGACTTATCCCTAGTACCATCTGGGAATTCTGTGTTAACTCCTACACGTACCATCGGAGAATTCTGTGTAAACTCCTACACCACCATTTCTAACTGCACTTTGTGCAGACCCATGTGTATAGACTCGGACCCATTGTTCTTGTGGGTATTCTTCTTCACTCTAACTGAGGGTGGCCATTCTGCATTGGATACTACTATCTTGCTCTTTCATGTCTAAAATTCCCTTCATATTTGTCTAGATTTGTACTGTTAGTTTCTTTTTCTCTCTACATGGAGTTTGTTCTGGAATACTTTTAAGTGGACAACCAATTTCTGGAAGGTAAGTAGTTTGTCTACATATTCCTTTTTGCAAGGTGTATAAAGCTGCTTCTGTTTAATCGTCCCAAGGCTAGGTTCCTAAATCTATTTCCCATCGGGTGATCTGGCATACTGCGGAACTTTTCAGCTTGTATTTGCAACTTTGTATCTCTGCGTTCTCTCAGTGCCTGTTTTCCCAGCCAAGCTTTCTCCTTTTCTATAGGAGTTGATTTCATCTCTCCTCTGAGCGCTTGATTTTGCACTTTGTCCAACTTTAATGTGGTACTGGATGCTGAACACCATGCAGTTGACTCATATTCCAAGTGCGATTATATGCTCTGTTTGTATACTTTATTTAGTATTTTCCCACTGGCTCCCCATGTGGTTCCACTCAGTTTTCATAGTATGGCTGTCTTCCTTCTGGCTTTGGTTGCTGCCTTGTTGATATGTTTTCTCCAGGTCAACCTGTCATCAAATGTGACTCCAAGGTACATGGGCTCTTTATCATCTCTTAGGTGTATTCCGTTTATTTTGATGATGCCCGCTTTTTTGCTGTGGGGAGAGAGTGAAGAGTGTAGTGCTACATTTGTCTGTGTTGTTGCTGACACACCATCTTTTCGCCCATGCCGCAAGTGCATCTGTAGCCCGCTGGAGTGTTCTTGTGGCTATTGTTGCATGTTCATTGCTGCACCACAGTACCAGCTCATCGGCATACACATCCATTTTGATTCCTTTGGTATCTCAGCAACAAGGTTGTTGATGCATAAGAGAAAAAGTGTGGGGGACACTTTACTTTTAAAACCATCTACCTGTACCCAGGCTTTTCTGTTATGTAAGATATGCTTTAATCATATTGAACTTTCTTCCATTCACTTTATCCATGTCGCAAGTACCAGTTTCTTATCTTGAAAAGCATCCTCTATTTCTTGGGAGAGGTATGTTGTATGGTCTTCCATAGAGTAAAATTTTCTAAAGCTCGCCTGATGTGGTGTAATGATGTTTTCACTTTCAATGTACCACTGTAATCTGAGGTTGGTGATGCGCTCCATTGTTTAGCAGAGGCAGCTGGTGAGGCTGATCGGTCTGTAGTTGGAGGCTTTGGAACTGTCTGTCCAGGCTTTTTGAGGGGTATCATAATTACCTCTCTCCAGATCTATTAAACATTTCCTGTTGCCCAGCTAGCAATAAATTTCAGTAAAAGCTTTGTTTAGGCTATTGTTCATAGGTTTTTTATCATTTCATTAGATATACCATCTGCTCCTGGTGACTTCCGCGATGAGAGGGTTTTGGGGGTAATGCTGCTAAGAATGCAAGAAATGAAAGTCAGATCTGCATGAGAGGCTACCAAATATGCGAGAGCTCTTATCAACCAGTGTAGGTCTGGCACTGATAGTGTGGGATGCTGATGTGTACGTTGGGAAGGTAAACTTCAAGTTCAGATTGTCGTGAAATAGCCCGACTCAACAGGGTTCAGTTATAGTGGTGTCAGTTGCCTAGTGGACATTCTTTATAAAAAATTTCTTTAGCACATCTTGTTTGTTGTGAGCCCTCTGTAAGTCTAAGATGTAACTTTTGTTTTGTCATTAGATTATCTATGCATCCCTTTTTTGTTGTTACTATGAAAACAGCTTTTGGTTGCACCACAAAAAGAAACATCAGGTTGCATTTATTTCTTTTCTAGGCCACCTGTACATAAATTGCCACCTGTAGTGTTCCCAGTGCCTCAGCCATCTGGCTCCAAACCATCCCCGGTAACCGCAAGAAGACCAGAAACATCATCAGACCCAAATTCTCATACTGAACACAAACCGGGTATCAGCCGTAACATATTTCTTTGGGTCTTCTTTTTATTATTGCATCTGTCACACTTTTCTGTGTTGATATCCATCACTGATCTCATGAACTTGTATCTTTAACTGTGTTTTGTAATTTCAACTTTTACACTTGATGATCTTTCTCTTTCCAATGTCTCTTTTATATTTGTTATTGGCACTTTTCAGTCTTTCCAGGCGACAGTGTTCTTTGTACAATGTGGAGGCATGTGAACCACAGCCCACGGCCATGGCTTAGTTCTTTATCTCCACAGCAGAGTCTTGACAGTATTATAGACACTATATGTTGCCCATGCATCGTGATCCCTCCCATGGTCTGCCTTGTTTACTTCAAAGGAAAGCTAACACCAGTACTTTTGGCAGACAGCAGGCTGCAGAAACTGCTGGTTCAGAAAAGCAGTACTCTGTAACAAGTATGTCTTACTCTATCTTTAAATCATACTCTAACTGCATCTTTCATTGATCATTATAGTTGTACATGTTTTTCATACTTTCGACCGTTTCCTTCATTCACAAGTCTTGTGTTGTGTTTTTCTTAAATCTTCTTCACTTTCTCTTATGCCAATTTTAATGTTGAAGAAATCTTTTATTCATTTACCACTGTGTCTTTTGTTCATTACATTGACCATGACTTAAATATTTTCATTTTCTCATCTCTGATCAACCCACATATAGCACTGTATTTTTCTTGCTCCTCTGTGATAAACCCTGCTTATTGTGAGAAGTAAAATCCTTTTGAACATTCAGTAAAGAAGTAAGAACAAAGCATATCTCGCATATCAAATGCTTTATGTAAATGTTCTTACATTTGTTTGTGTAAACTGTTTTTCATCCTTGCTTACATTTCTAATGAAGCATCGCCGACCCCATCAAAAGTGCCACCAGCGCGGCCAACCACGTCTGCTCCAGCTAGAGGGAAGTCCCTGGCTATTGCTGAAAAGATTCCGCCTGTTTCAGAGAGCAGTTCAAGGTAAGATAGAAATCTGCTTCCATTGAGGAGAAGATTCTATGTTTACTTGAAAGTCGATCATACAGGTTTATTTAGAAAGATGGATACACTTTCATTCAAACATATTTCCTTAAATAAACATATTAAAAAAGTTATTTGCATATCCTTTACTAGACGTTGCAGATCCAACCCCAGCATTTTTTGGCTGTTCTGGTTTTTCTAGGCAAATTTTATGTTCAGTAGTTTGCCATTGCTTTCTGAATGATCAGCTGTGGGTACCACTGTCGAAATCAAAGAAAGATCAATTCGTCCGCAGCTGGATTGAACCCGGCACCCCCATTATGAAGTGCTTTTGCAACACCTAAGATAAAGATGCCGACAGTGTTATGTATGCATACCGTAAGAATAGTTAATATACAATAGAGAGAGAGGAAGGTCTGAAGTTTCAAAAACTACCACAAGAGCGCAGGTGCATGACCAAGCATTCCAGTGCACATGCACATGCCACTCGGTTCACACAAGAGATGCTTCTTCACATGTGGACTGAGTTTAACTACCGTACAGATGTTTGCCAAGCAACAGATGGCGACCATATTAAACATCTGTAACCTCTATTGTGAGTTTGTAAACTTTAGATCTTCCTCTCTCCTCTGTGTGTGTTTTATTAGTATGTAATGCATATTCAATGAAACAAACATTATAAAAGTATATCCATAATTTTGAATGACCCTGGTTTACGAACTAATGTAGAAACACATCCAATTTCAACAAATCCTTAATTAGTTACTTTTTACAGCCTGCTTGTTAACGTGTAGAGGGGTCTGTTCCTCCACCACTTCCCATCAGATGGGACCCGGGAACCCAGACAGAGACCCAGGAGATTTCATTCTCATGTTGACTGAGTGAACTCAAGAGTGTTGAGTATATTGTCATGTTGAGCAGCTGTTGACTGAGTGAACTCCAGTGTGTTGTGTATATTGTCATGTTGACCAGCTATTGACTGCGTGAACTCAAGAGTGTTGATTATATTGTCATGTTGAGCAGCTGTTGACTGAGTGAACTCCAGAGTGTTGTGTATATTGTCATGTTCAGCAGCTGTTGACTGAGTGAACTCAAGAGTGTTGTGTATATTGTCATGTTGAGCAGCTGTTGACTGAGTGAACTCAAGAGTGTTGTGTATATTGTCATGTTCAGCAGCTGTTGACTGAGTGAACTCAAGAGTGTTGTGCATATTGTCATGTTCAGCAGCTGTTGACTGAGTGAACTCAAGAGTGTTGTGTATATTGTCATGTTGAGCAGCTGTTGACTGAGTGAACTCAAGAGTGTTGTGTATATTGTCATGTTCAGCAGCTGTTGACTGAGTGAACTCAAGAGTGTTGTGTATATTGTCATGTTCAGCAGCTGTCACCATTTTGTCTTTGCAGTGTGAAGAAAACAGACAGCAGAAAGCCATCACAACCTGTAGCTTCTAGAAATCAGAGACAGTCTGCAGGTGAGACTTTTCCCCAACTCTAAAATAATTGCAACTCCCCTGTTTCCCCCCAAAATAAGACCTAACCTGAAAAAGCATTATGTTTGTTTCCTAGGATGATGGTAGTACCAGTAAGTAATGTAAGGGACCTTTCCCATGTCCTCAGGCATATTGGGCATATAGGGCTAGACCAATATTTTATAGACCAATCGGCACTTGATGGGTGATGTGGTCAGCATCATGCCAGCCACATTTACTTCCCTGGACTGCACCTGGTACCCACTTTAAGCTGAGTCAACCTGGGAGCCACAGTCATTTTTGTTAAAAGCCTGGTTTCGCCAGAAACAGAACCCACAAGGTTCCGATCCGCAGCTAAGGGTCTAACCGCTTGACCACAGTGACTCCCATCGTAACATAAGCCTAACTACAAATATAAGTCCTAGTTAATATTGTCAGCCAGACCGACGGATTTGCTCATTTATTGGAACACATGATGGCTGAATTTGACTTTAAAGTAATTAGGCTGGCTATACTCCTGTTTTCACCAGGACTCCAATTCTTTAAAAAATGTTTAAACAGAAAGTTTTTTTTTTTGTTTTTTTTAAACAACGGATCAACACAATGACACAAGGGCAGTAAGCTGTAAGTGTTTCGTTCTACTTCTAACTCAAGTACGAGTCCGAAGAATCTCAGTTTAGTGCATGAACTCAGTAGCACGGGCGAGGATCCTGAGCTACTTTGGGTAGATTTTTCACTCTAAATTTTGCCAGCGCAGCACCGTTAGGCTACTCCTTCGATTTGATTTCCAGCTGCCAAAGGATCTTTTTGCATGCACAACTATACACATGGGTGTCGGATCTTGCTACCCAGAGATCAGGGGAAATGACTAGAAGTACACATGAACAAATCCCAACCTTCACCAGGGTCTGAACCCAGGACCTAATGCACTAGAAATGGATGCCATACCTCGAGACCATTCCACCCCAGCCATCCCACTGGTACCCCGCAGCTCCCCCACAATATGCCAATTGTCCCATTTTATAAAAACCTAGTATTTAGCTAGAGAATAGAACATTTACTTTGATTATATCTGCAGACCTTATTAGACTTCATAGTTTAAGATACCTTTCTATGCCTGAATTGTGTTGATGGGAATTTTCATTTGTAGCAGGTTTTTCCTCTATGTAGTTAAATAGCATATTGTTTCCTTTATTTTCTGGCGACAGTTTTAATACCACTGTCGAGCAAGTAATGAACCCTTTAACCCTGGTGACCTAGTCATAAAAAGGATGGGTTAATCTGATGTGCTTGGGATGTTCGGTTTTGAGATCAAAATGCTAGTGGGATGTCCCATTTTCATGTCAAAGTATTATGGTCACCCTAAAAGTAATGCATGTATAAATAACTTTAGATTAATGATTTTATTTGGTATTAGAGTTTTGAGTTTTGCATGCACATCTGTTTTACAGGTCTAGCTTATTTGTATGCACACTGCTCGTGCCCCCCCCCCCCCCCCCCCCCTAAATTGTTGGTAAACAAAAGAATAGACCCACTGCCCCCTTATCGATTATATGTGTGGCCTAATTTTGTGTGTGTGCCAAGTAAATTGGCTGATAATTGTGTGTTTGTGCTTGGCTTGATGGCTTGGTGTCCTTGCCTGAGTGTTTTGTCCATCCCTTCATGCCTGGATCATATTCTGGTCCTATTTTGCCTGCTAACTCTTGGATTTACCTCCCTTGTTCTGGTTGTGACAGGTATCCATATTTTTCACCTCTGTCCAGGCGAGAATATTTGAATGACAAATTGGATTGCATTTTAAAGTTGAGGTTTTTATTTCTTCAATTAATAACATGAACCCTTTAAATTTGTTTTACGGATCCCCAGAGGTCCGACAACCACTAGATGGGAAATGCTAGTTTAGTTACTGTTTGACATCATCAAACTTGTTATCTGACTGTTTCCAGAACCACCCCAGTTACCCTTGCGACCAGGTCCTCACCATCCATTGTATCATTACATATCCAGACAGCCTCACGGCATCGCACGGCACGACTACACTGCCACCCAGCGCGATGAGCTCTCTTTTTCTGTGAGTATCAGATTGACTAGAGAACGAATGAATGATTTCAGAATTGTCATCACTGCACCCAGGTCAGTCCCACAAATGTTGTGTCCCTTTTTTCAGCAGCCAATGAAGAGCTGTAATGCTGAGAGAGAGTGCTAGTAGCAACCTCATTAAAATATAAACTGCCTGTTCCTTCATCTAATCCTTCGTCCACATTCTGGGAATCAGTCGTACCAGGTGTGATTACTTGATCTGGAGCACTATCCACTGGATCCATAGTGACCTCATCACACTCACCCCACAAGAAAGTAGCTTCCTACTCAGAAGAGCAGCAGCAACAAATCATTGCCTGGTGAATATGCATGACCAAGTGGGGCAGAGCCAGGCAGGCAGTCTGCTAGTTCATTTCCGAACACACTGGCTTGTATGTGTGTATCATGTTCTCTAGCCAGCGGAAAGCTGCAGTGACCGCCTCCACCTCCATTCTTAAGCTGGATGTTGTTGCCTATTTGCTTTTGCTAAGAACCCCTGGACACTTCATTTGCCTCTTGACCCTGAACCATCTATATAAATAATCACATATCATAATCTAAAATGTGAGGTTGACTTGCTTTGACCCAAAAAAAAGTCATGTTCAACCAGCATCCATGATGGGGGAGCTTTAAGTTATAATTAGGATTAGGATTTTTGCACCATATAAAACGGCTTAGCAGTGCTCGCCACCAAATACTGTCCTGACCGACAGTGAAGTCATCTACTGGCCAGACAATGGGTGACCCGTTCGCCATTGATGAATATGGGAGATGGACAACATGCTCATTTAAATGTCAAATACAGTGAGAACAAGAGCATTAAAGTGCTATAAAGAAGATGTAATGTTGCTAACTTTTCGAGCTTGTTCATTGGTCATTGTAGTGTTGTTAACTTCTCCAGCTTGTTCATTGGTCATTGTAGTGTTGCTCACTTCTCAAACTTGTTAATTGGTCATTGTAGTGTTGCTCACTTCTCAAGCTTGTTCATTGGTCATTGTAGTGTTGCTTACTTCTCCAGCTTGTTCATTGGTCATTGTAGTGTTGCTCACTTCTCAAGCTTGTTCATTGGTCATTGTAGTGTTGCTCACTTCTCAAGCTTGTTTATAAGTCATTGTAGTGTTGCTCACTTCTCAAGCTTGTTCATTGGTCATTCTCCAACACTAGGAGGGAGACACTGTGATCCTAGTTAGAGAGGTCGATGAACACTGGATGGTCGGCAGGTTGGGAGACAGCGAAGGCATATTTCCTGCAGCTTTTGTTGATGTCAGATGTCCACTCAGCCAGGAGGTCAGTAACTAACATTTAGATTGTCATATGGATAGATTGTAGTCATGTTATTTCACCAGGAAATGTCATGGAAAGCAAAGCCACCTGATGTGATGTAGACCACTTCACACATTAAATGCCGATTGGTCTATTTAGAAAAGCCTCTTGCACCGTATCCTCGATGCACCACTAGCATGGAAAGGTTTTTTTTTGCAGTATTTGTTTAATTAAACTCTTCCCCATTTTGGAGAACAAAAAAAAAAAAATTAAGATCCACTGCCCTTCTAATTGCTGTGTTGTAGACGGTGACTAACTAGGGATGTTTCTGCCTGAGAGGCGAGGAACCAGCAGTCTGCATTTCAATAAGGCAGATCTATGAAATGTGTGCAAAACTCAAGTTCTGGGTCAAGACCAAAGTCCTGAAGTGGACAAACAACCAGAACTTTCTACTGGAGTTTACAGCCAGTGAATACTAAGAAGAAGAAGAAGAATTATATACTGCAATCCATTGTCAAGTATTGGGCCATTTACAGCTGATTCTCACAGTTTTGATAAGCCTTCCTATCCAACCTCACTGCAGAGAATTAGGTTGAACTGAATCAGTATAAATATAAAAATGGAGGTGGTCAGCTCATCAAGAATGTAAACTCAGGTAACAGAATGAATATTTTGGCTTCAAAGCCTTCATCAGCATATTTAAAAAAAGTCAATGATAAAAAAAAAAATGGGCGCAACATGAAGACATTGAATTCCATTTATAGAAGTAGTTATTTCTGTCTTCGAAATCCAGTCTATAGTAAGAATAATAAAGGTGACAACAGACATCCCTGTCACATTTCTGTTTGGCTTTCAGATGTATTTGTCACAGTTTTCTGCATGAAGGACTCGGCAAATCATGACTTAATGGCATATTATGACTTTAATTTAATTTGTGGATTATGAAAAAAGCCTTTGACAGCAATAAAGGAACTGTTTTGGAAACTATGAGACCCAAAAAAATATTAATTTATCAAAGGAATCAGTGTGGGCTCAGTTCTCTGTTATTATTATACATTAGGTTCCTGATTATTATTTTCCCAGAAACAGACAATAACATAATCCTTCTGTATTTTTTTTAAACATTCCTGCTGATCTCCTGTTTATGAAATATTCATCTGACATCCTTCTCTTTGGTGGCACCTTTCTGTCTTTCTAGACAATAGTGTTATATTGTGCTGTGGGGAGGCATAAGACTTAACCCATGGCGATGGCAAGTGTGACTAGCAAAACCCACCTGCATTAAGAGAGGTCTTCCACAATTAGAGCAAGGCATTTGAAGACCTTTATCCGCAGCACATGTTTTGATCCTGTTTCTTCTCAGTCGCTCAGCTCTCAACTTTTCTGTAGTCAGTTTTTTTTCATTTTATTCCTTTTCCCCTCCTAATTTTCCCATTCCGCTCAACACTGCCCATGGCTATCATTCATGTCCTGCTTGAACACATCTTTATGTTACAGTAGTAGAACCAGCCATCGTAGATCTGCCTCCGTTCTCCAGGTGTGACCCAGCCACCAGACCATCCTCCATTCTCCAGGTGTGACCCAGCCACCAGACCATCCTCTGTTTTTCAGGTGTGACCCAGCCACCAGACCATCCTCCGTTCTCCGGGTGTGACCCAGCCACCAGACCATCCTCCGTTCTCCAGGTGTGACCCAGCCACCAGACCATCCTCTGTTTTTCAGTTGTTACCCAGCAACCAGACCATCCTCTGTTCTCCAGGTGTGACCCAGCCACCAGACCATCCTCTGTTCTCCAGGTGTGACCCAGCCACCAGACCATCCTCTGTTCTCCAGGTGTGACCCAGCCACCAGACCATCCTCTGTTCTCCAGGTGTGACCCAGCCACCAGACCATCCTCTGTTCTCCAGGTGTGACCCAGCCACCAGACCATCCTCTGTTCTCCAGGTGTGACCCAGCCACCAGACCATCCTCTGTTCTCCAGGTGTTACCCAGCAACCAGACCATCCTCCGTTCTCCAGGTGTGACCCAGCCACCAGACCATCCTCCGTTCTCCAGGTGTGACCCAGCCACATACCCTTTGAGACTGAGCCTTGAGAAAGCTGTTGTGATACATGCTTTTTTGAATAACACAGTGTTTGTGTTCTTGTCTTGCCAGGTATTCTTTGGCTGTTTGGTACCAATCAGTTCACTAAGCTTCACTGCTGTAAAGACAAGTGCTGAGAACACAAGCTTCTAACAAGACTGTATTAAATCATGTGCTTAGATTTTTAAATTGTTTGAATAGCTTCTTCTGGGACACCATCTGAGTCAGCAGATTTTCTATTGTTCTGGAGTTTGATGGCTGTCTTGTATTTCTTGAGATGGTTTTCTCCCCTTCTGCCAGCTGAATTTAATTGTGATTAAAGAATCCAGATTTCTGGCTATATGGGAATTATGTTTGTATTAGATAACATACATTTACTGTTTCAGAAACCAAAAAGCTCAGTAAGTGGTTTTGATTCTCGGTCAATGTCAGACAGTAAGGCACGAGAACCAGATATTTTGACTGGCCCGAGGTGCAAAGCCAGATTTGATTTTGAAGGTACAGGTTAATTTTATCAGTTAATTAGTTTTTATCTAATCTGGTATTGATTGATTCACTTGGATGTTTTGGTTTAAATAGTTTCATTGAAATAGTTCATGTTGTTTAATGGTAAGGGTTAATTTATGTTGGTGGAAACGGTTATTTTATTTTGTTAGAAAGTATGAATACATTTTGGTGTTGTGGGTTTTATCAGTTTTTGTTAATAGTTTATATTCTTGTTGTGGACTCAGTTTCATGGCAAGGTTTAGTTTAGTTTTGCAGAATTAACTAACCATCCTGTTCATTTATTGTGTCAATGTGTATTTATTTGTTTTGTGAGCTGTTTATGTTTTTTCTTCTTCTAAAACTGCAGTCTAAGTTTCTCTAAATATTTATCATCTTTAAGTGTCGCTTAAAAGGATAAGTTTAATAGTGAGATTGAACAAAATTTAATAATCATCAGCATCAAATGCCTTGCCGACTAGCATGTGATTATGCTTCTGCACAGCCTATGCGATCTCCAACAGCATTCATCAGCTCATGTACTGAAACCTTCTCTGTGCCAAGACACAAGGCTTCAAGAATCTTTTTACTTTGTTTTCCTCTGTTTCTCTTTAGACAAATCTGTCCCGTGATCACAACATTTTCCAGTTTCCCTCTTCTCTTTACGTAGCCAAAGTTTGATGACTTCTGCCGTTTGATGTTTGTGATAAATTGTCTTTGGGCCTTTGCCACTTTCAGAGCCTCTCTCTTTCTGGATGTCCAAGAAATTATAAGTATTTTTCTGTAAAACCTTGTCTCTGTTCGAGGCCTCAAGCAGTCGCTTGGCTTCACAGCCATAAACCATGTCTCTGTCCGAGGCTTGGCTTCACAGCCATAAACCATGTCTCTGTCCGAGGCTTGGCTTCACAGCCATATTTTAAAACTTGCTCTGTACTGCACAGGAGAATTCTGTTTCTAACCTTTCAAAGGGATTTATTGCATAACATGTTTTTGATTGAAACTAGAATCCTGCATATTAAGACTTGCAGACATAATTATGAATGAACCATCAAACTAATTTTAAACAGCGTGTTCATACCAACTTTGAGCTACCAGTGCCAGACATGGATTTTATCTACAGCCCGTATACACAAAATCACCACTTACGAGATGAAGTGCTTGAGAAAAGTTGACAAACCTAACCATATGAGATTGAGTGAATAATAATACTATCAGACAAATTGTGGCAACACCATCTGGTATTAGATTTGTCGAGAAACAGCAGATCAAGTGGTTTGGAAATCACTTAGAATGTAGCAAAATCGATACAATCAAAAGCACTACATCTCAGAAGATCAACTACAAGAGTGAGAGGATGGCTACAACAATATGGATTGACACCATTAATAAAGAACCTGCAAAAAGCCTGTGATCTCCACTGCCTTCACTGCATGACGGTAGCCGGAACCAGCCATGCTGGATCTCAGATTATTCCTCCCATGCCTCTTCCTGTTAGAAGGTGATGATGATGAATAGAATGTCACTGGCAAATTACAGATAAAACATTAACAGATTGAGAAAGGAAAAAGATGGGAAAACAGGAGGAGGAAACTGACAAAGAAGGTTAAGAAAAGAAACACACCCACCTGGTTAAAAGGACCCTTTTCCATGCCTTCATGTATATTGGGTGTATAGGGCTAGACCTATATTTGATTGACCAGTCGGAACTTGGTGGGCAATGTGGTCAGCAACATGCCAGCCACCTTTACTTCCCAGGACTTTATCTGGCACCAGTTTGAGACTGTGTAGACCTGGAAGCCAAGGTCAATTTTGAAGAAAAATAGGTAAGGTTTTTAGGACCATAACCCACTAACTTAGGATCTGCAACAAGTGTATAGCTGCTACATCACGGCAACTTGTGACATCCACCTAGGGTTAGACAAATGACAGTCGGATAGTTGAATGTAGTCTGTCATGATTCAGTTACTGTTTTTGTGCCGATAAAACTGGTTATACATTTCACTTGATGCCACAGGCGATGGTGAAGGAGAACTAGCGTTAGAAGATGGCGATGTGGTCCAGATCATAGACAGAGTTGGCACTGAGTGGTTGAGAGGGCAGCACCGAGGTCGACAGGGAATTTTCCCTTCATCTTTTGTGGAAGTTCTGGAGGACCTGCCACCAGATGGCAGTACTTATGGCCAGGAGTTGTCCAGCCGTGTGTCTGCCCTATTTGATTTTGATGGGAAAGATGGAGAATTGATCTTTAAGGTAATTTGTGCAGACAGTGAAATTATTATTTTTTAAAAGATTAATTCATAAGATAGATCAGTTCAGAGATTGGTGCTAAAGTCGTTAGTCAGCTGCAATATGGGTATCTAGATTTTATCTGTGCTGTTCCATGAATATTTGGGAGAACAGTGTGGTTGGGGAAATGTGATGGTGTAGTGGTTAAAGCTTGCAGCTGGCCAAAACATCTTCAGTTGGAGTTTGCATCAATTCTATTTATTCTAGAAAACAACCCTGGCTGCCAGGTTGGCCTGTTAAAATATGAGTCTGGCATCAAATGAATCATCAGTTATTTGGTTTTTTTGTCTACCCATAATCTGTCTGTGGTCATTTTTTCATATATTGTTTGTCTATATGTTCAGTAGAATTTAATGTTACTTATGTAACATTAACTTCCTTGAGGAAGGTTTCTAGAGCTGAAATGTTGGATATAGTCATGTATGTATATATATATATATACACACACACATATACATATACACACACACATACATACACCCACACAAATACATACACACACTCACACATATATATATACATTTATCCCCATGTGGATTCTGGGACCCCATTTTGCGGGGGGTAGGGAGGGGGGAGGAACAACCAGAACTTTCTGCCAGAGTTTATGGCTGGTGAACGCCAAAAAGAAGTGTGTGTGTATATTTACATATTGTGTGCCTGAGAGGCAAGGAACTAACAATCTGCAAATAAATATGCCAGATCTGTAAAACAGATGTGCAGGCAATACTCAAATTCTTTAACAAGACCTAAGTCCAGAAGTGGACAAACAACCAGAACTTTTCACTGGAGTTTACAGCTGGTGAATGCTAAGAAGAAAAAGAAGAAGACAGTGTTCTTTGTTAAATTTGCTTTAGAAGATGCCTTGAGACTTATTTTCAGGGAATGTTTTGTTTCAGTGGTACATATGTCTTTATATTACACATACTTAATTATATTTTATTTTATAATTTATTTTAAGTATTAATGTCAAAATATATTTGTAATATTAATATTCATATATTTTTGTACATTAATTACTTTCTAATTCAAAATGAAATCTGTCCCCCTGGCTGGCAGTCTTACAACCGGCTCGTATTTGGAGCACAGATTGTATTATGACCATTCAAAACTGATCATCATCATCATCATTGGAGTACATCTGCCTGAGAAGCAATAAAGTAACTGCATACAAATCAACCAGATATGTAAAAACTGGATGTGCATGCAAAAGTCCAGTGTGGGTTCTGCGACCTTATTATAGTAAAAACAAGAATAGACCCACTGCCTACCCAAAAGCATGTCGTAAGAGTTGACTTATTGGGAGTTTTCTTCTAAGTCAGAGTGCATGTGCCTGAGAAGCAAGGAACCAACAGTCTGCATACAGATTAGTCAGATCTGTCAAACGGATGCACACGCAACGCTCAGGTTATGGAACATGACTGCAGTCCAGAAGTCGACAAACCAGAACTTTCCGCCAGAGCTTACAGCTGGTGAACGCGAAGAACGAAGAAGAAGGAGCAAGACTAAACTACAGAAGTGGATGAACGACCGGAAATTTTGGGAAGAAGAAGAAGAGAAAGTTTTAAAGATTTTTCATTTGACCAAGATATATAACATGACTGTTTATTCTTCAACCAGGCTGGAGACCAAATCACGGTGCTTGGTCAGGTGAATCCAGAGTGGCTTTTTGGGGCCTGCCATGGACAGGAAGGCCAGTTTCCTGCATCTTTTGTTAGTCATGTTCCTTCAGATCTCCCAAAACACAAGCCAAACCAGTCCACATACAAGCCAAACCAGTCTGCACACAAGCCAAACCAGTCTGCACACAAGCCAAACCAGTCCGCACACAAGCCAGACCAGTCTGCACCCAAGCCAAGCCAGTCTACACATGAGACAAAACTGCTGCCACAGTCTGAACCAGCTCAGAATGCCAGAATACATAAAGATTCTATGATACCCGGAGATGAGTTCTGGGAATCCAGGGAGGTAATTGTTATATTTAAATTCATAATTCATGTTTGTTTTAAATGTTAATTTTCCCAGATACAAGTTTATAATTCACTTCCTAGATGTGCTTGTGTTCAATTTAATTCTCTAGATATAATTTTCTCAGTTCATTTCCTCAGATATAATTTTCTCAGTTCATGTCCTCATATAATTTTCTTGTGAACCGCTGTGTTGTCGCCTTTGGGCTAAAAGTTCGGGGCTCAGTCTACATCGTTTTTTTAAATGATCTTGGCTGCCAGGTCGACCGCAGCCTAGAATGGGTAAGCTAAAGTCCTGGGGAGTAAAGGCAGCTGGCATTATGTTGATCACATCACCTACAAAGTGCTGATTAGTATATAAAATATAGGTCTAGCCCCGCATGCCCAATATGGCTGAAAACATGGAAAAGGGTCCTTTATGTTTACTTACGTTAACCGTAGAAATATGAAGTCAAAAGGACAGCTGGATTCCCATACCCGAGGCTGAACAAATTGCACTGGATAGACTTGTGGTATTGACTGTTAGCCTTATGTAACATATTTAAAGCACATCTCACCATCATGTAGTGCTTTGCCAACTGGCATTGACAGTCACAATCTGCAGTCTTCCAGTATTGATCAGATTAGGTGCTGGCATCCAGCCCTCCATGCCATGACAAAAGGCTGTCAAGATAACAACATGCAGGGTAATCAGGAAGAGGAAATGTGGTGGATAGTCCGCTAACATCCCTTGTGGGTTCCAGGCCCCGGGGTGGGGGGATTCACTGCTGCCCTAAAAAGCATTCGTAAAAGGCAACTAATTACGGGTCTTTCCTTGAAAGTCAGTGTACGTCTACCTGAGAGATGAGGAACCAATAGTCTGCATACAAATAAGCCAGATCTGTAAAACAGATGTGCATGCATAGCAAAACCAAAGCCCAAAAGTGGACAAACAACTATCACTTTCTGCCACTTTACAGCTGGTGAATGCGAAGGTAAAGAAGGAGCCAACTGATGTAGAAGTACAGCAAGCTGATTTCACCCCCTAGTTCAAGAAGGACTTACTTTTCCTCATATAAGATATGTTCATGTTTATTCAGTGGATCATCATCATGGCACACGGGTGTACCCCATAAGTGCTCCGTTCTACTTCTAACTCAAGCCTGAGTCTGAAGAATCTCAGCGCATTGCACGAACTCTGTTGCACCGGCGAGGGTCCCGAAATTCTTTGGATAGATTTTTTACTCCAAATTGTGCCCGGGCAACATAGTTAGGCTACTCTTTTTCGACTTCCAACTGCCAAGGTATTTTTTACATGCGCAACAATACACGTGGGCCAATACACAGAGACCAGAGGAAATTACTAGATGTCCACATGAAAAACTCAAAGTCTTAACCGGGGTTTGAACCCGGGACCTCCAGCTCTCGAGACGGAGGCCATACCTGGAAATCACTCAGCCCCAAGATTTTATAAGATAGCTTGGCACTATAGTTTTCATTAACTTCCATTATTTGTTTCCCCAGGATGTTTTGGGCTTCTGCAGAGCCATCTTTGATTACGTTGACGCCTCACCTGGGGACCTGGTGTTCAGAAAGGGTGACCGCATTGAGATTGTAGAATTCTTTGGGGAGGACTGGGCTAGAGGCCGACTGGGTCAAAAAGAAGGGATGTTTCCTCTTAAATTTGTTGCTGAGGAGGTTAACAGTCCACCCAAGACTCCAGGTTGGTTGTGATTGATGTTTGTGGTTTAAGTTAAGGACTAAATGTGAAGGATTGCTTGATTCAGTTTAGACGTGGATGATCTTTAGTATATGTGAACATATTGATCCGCCTTAATCCCTTGCTAGATCACTCTAGTCCAGTGGTCTTCCACCATCTTTTTTGTCGGGTGATGCTCCCTTTAATACGAGGCATGTTTTTTAAGTCAGTCTCATTTTCACAGCAGTCACAAACACTGATGGAAACGTAAATGTGCAGTTGCAGTATGTTTACACGGTTCATTAGCTAGCTGTGTGCTATTTTTTTTTTCACTATTAAAATGCTATTTGATAATGTGTGTGTGTGATTTATAATAAGTGCAAAAAGACATACTCCTGCCAGCTACGAGGTCTGTGCTGTAATTTTTTTTTTTTTAATTAGCAAAAAACAACAGTGCTGCAGAAATGAACAGGCATCTCATTGAGGGTTATGGGCCAGATGTTATGGGCCAGATGTAATGACTGACAGTATTTTTAGGTAAAGGTGTCGAATGTTAAAGAAGGGCGAACAAATATTCATGATGAGGATCGTAGCGGTCGGGCGAGTGTGGTAACAGACGATTTGGTCGAAGAATTGAACCAAAATATTCTGGAAAATCGTTGTTTTATAATTTCTGTGTTGTGTGTAGAATTTTTGGAAGTTTCACGTTTACTGACATTGTGAGAAAAAAACCTTGGATTAAAGAAAATGTGTGCCATTCAAAACAGAAGGCATGAGTTGCTGTTAAAGAAAATGTGTGCCATCCAAAACAGAAGGCATGGGTTGCTGTCCTCTGGAATAGTACTTGTGCACAATAATGCTCAACCTCAGTTGCAAGGAACTGTTCAGTTGTTGCAAACATTTCACTGGGAAATTGTTAACCACCTGCCCCACAGTCCTGATCTGGCACCAGGTGGTTACCACCTTTTCATGACCCTAAAGAATTGGCTGGTATCCCAGCAGTTTGAAACTGATGATGCACTGCAGGCAGGCGTTGATGAATGGTTCAAGACACTAGCGGCAGACTTCTCTGACATTAGGATTAATAACCTGGTGTCACGATACAAAAAATGTGTTGAAGTCAGTGGTGACTATGTTGAGAAATAATGTCAATGTGTGGTTCACTTTTGGCTGCAAACAAATAATTTTTATATATAATTATTTTTGTTTAAAAAAAAAATGTTATACTGGGATTTACTAAAAAACACGCGCCTCGAAAAAATACTGGGATTTACTAAAAAACACGCGCCTCGTATATGCTGAGACACCCCACCCCCTTTTTTCCCCAATCCCTGCCTTTACCGTTTCATAATGAAGGAAAATAGTCAGAACAGAAATGAAATGTTTACCTACTATGCTAGGTGTAACACAGAATGATATCAGGAGGAGAGTCGGCACAGAACCAGTACTGAACTTTATAGGTAGACAACAGATCTAGTAGTTTGGCCAGGTAACAAGACTGGCACCAGACAGGGCACCACAGAGAGCAATGTTATACAGATACAACGGTAACAGAGCCAAGGTCGACCACGCAGATATGGACTGCAGAAGTATCAGAGACACTGAAAAGTACTTTATACAAAGCGAACAGAAGGGACTGTTCCAGAAATCGCTTCCTGCACTGTTGCCTTGAGGTATTCCTTTAGTAGAGACAAGAAGAAGTAGAAGAGTGATTCTGTCCCTGTTGAAGAAGTAAGTGAAAAGTCAGCAGAAAGCGTTGTAATGTCATTGAGACCTCAAGCATATGGTGCCAGATATATTTATTTGTAGGTCATTTGACACTCAGTGGGTCATAGGGTCAACATCATGCTCTCCCCTCTCCTGTGTTTGTCGGAGACAGCTAGGCATCAAGTTTACTACCCGGTAATGAGGATAAGAACAGTGAAAATACAGAACAAGTAGTGGTACCGACATGTAACAAGGTCTGCAGGCCTCTAGACAATGACACTACAGGGCTGTGTAGAGGGGAAGGAGAAAAGAGGCAGATGGAAAAAGAAATTGTAACATTTTTGTCGGTTTATCCTCATCAGTCAGCTAGTCCTTTACATAACGTTGCTCTCTTTATGGCACGCCTGAAAGTATCCCTTTCCCTAACCGGCTCTCCAGCCCCGTGTGCTTTCAATGCCAATGCATCTTCAGTGTTCTGTATTCATCTTTGCCTCATTTTCCACACAAAAATAATCTGTTCTGTTCTTCTGTTCATCCTACTTGGTATAATTTCCACTTGTTAAAGGCTTGTAAAGCACAAATGTCCACGAGACTACCTATTATTCTGTGCCTGTCTGAAAGGGTTCAGACAGTTGAGATAATCAAACCATTTACAGAGTGACAACCCTTTGTTATTGGCTATACTGCAGGGAATCAGTTTGTCTGTCTGTTTACCTGTCTGTGGATATATAAGATTGGAATGTTATGATAATAATGATGATGGTCGTGATGATATTTTCTGGTGACTTTCAGAGCCAGAAGTAGTGAAGAAAGTATTTGGGAAAGTCCTGCATGCCTTTGATGGGGAAACCCCTGATGACCTGAGGATTAAGGTGAGTCAGTGAGACAGACACATTGAGGATAAGTGCCAGCTTACAATAACATACACAGAGGCACACATCAATGCAGACATACACCCAAGCTACCCACTTAGTGGATGACACCCCCCCCCCCCTCAACTACCCATGTGCACCCACTTAAATCCACTTACCCACATGTGTGTGTGTGCACACAGAGGTGGAGACTGACTGACCCAGCTAAATCAAAAAGTACCAGATCGTTTTCAGATTGTCTTTTTATATGATAGATGTAGTTTCATAGACTGTGATCTCATTCAATAATGTTTTCGTTAATCCTAGTTTTTGAAGTACTGTGTCTTATTTTCTTCTCCTGCCATGATGTTCTTTCTGGTTTTTTTAAATTGATCTTGGCTGCCTTGTTGAGCCAGCTTAAATGGGCACCAGGTAATGCCTTGGGAAGTAAAGGTGGCTGGCCTGGTACTGACCACATTGAATACCGAATGGTCTGTACAAATATAGGTCAAAACACATCAAAGGTGTGACAAGGCTCTTTTAATTGCTTACTGTTTTATATTAGGGAGAGCAGAGCAGTGGATCAGGGTGTCTGAGCAACAGCCAAACTGTAACGGCAGCTTTCTGATGCCTTGAGAGCAGTACAGCCGACATGTTATTGTAGCAGACTCACAGAGCATGATTCCGAAAATGTAACCTGGTGTCCTGCGTGCAGAGTGGCTGGCATCAATTGATAGGACCAACATCAGAAGTCTGTTGTGGATATTCTGTCCAGGACATTCAGGTGTGCGAGGCTATGAGCAGGCTCATAAATTAGCTGCTGCCACTCTCTGGGTGGTGAGATCCTTTATGATAAAGCAGATGTGGTGAAGGCTCTTTGGGATCATATGGACAGTGCAGTAAAATAGGTAGAGGATCCACACATTGAAAGACTAATTCAACTGATTGGTGTGTAGAGGTTCTGGAAGATATTCAACATTGAGGAGGAAACAGAGGCAGACTTTTAATCAGGTTGCTGTTGGTACTGTTAGCAGGGGGCTGTGTGGTCTCGAGACATGGTGTCTGGCTCCAGTGCTGGAGGTTCTGGGTTCAAGCTAGGATTTTTTCGTGCGGACTTCTAGTAATTTCCCCTTGTCTCTGGGTGGTAAGACTGACGCCCATGTGTATTATTGTGCACATTAAAAAAAATCCCTTGGCAGTTGGAAATCTAAAAGAGAAGCCTAACTGCGCTGCCCAAGCAAAATTTTAGTTAAAAATCTACCCACAGTATTTCAGGATCCTCGCCGGTGCAGCAGAGTTTGTGCACTGCACTGAGATTCTTCAGACTCAGACCTGAGTTAAAAGAAAAACGAAGCACTTATGAGTTACACCTGTGTGCCATGATGTTGATTGTTGAATAAAACATAAACATAAACTATTAGCAGGACGCTCTTCATTGGCTACTGAAGATGGGGACGGAGCACAATTGGGAATGTTCGGAGTGGAATGATGTCAGTTCTTGATTCATTCATTTATTCAGTCAGACTTATGTAGGGTTTTTCTCACTTAAAGTCATGAGTGCAGGGGCTGGCAAACGTGCACTGCAGACTCAGAATTTCAACAAATGATTCATGACAATTCTTACCCAGGTATGTGATTACCTACACAGACGACTCTTGTGTTCAGAGGCAGACAAAGTTTATGGGTTTTTTTAAGCAAACGTGAATGGATGTCACATAGTGCAACCAAGCCTTGCATATGATACCACAACATCTAGTTTAAGAATGGAGGTGGAGGCAGTCACTGCAGTCTTCCATTGGCTAGAGAGCCAACTCTGCCCACATGTTGTAGTTGTAACGAAGGTAGTTAGCTTCCATCGCTTTCAATCTTAGCTTCTTTCCATGTCATGCCGGTATGTTGGGAAATAAACAGGCGGATAGACTGAATGGTTCTGCACCACTTGGTGGTGAACTGATGTATGACAAGCTAGATGTTGTAAGGGTCCTTTGGGAGCAAGTGAATGGTGCAGAGGCACAAACAGGTCATCACGGTCTGAGGAGAATGGTGCTGAGAGGAGTGACTAGAGCTCTGGCTGACAGCACTCTGTGTGGCAAGGTGAGATGGAGACACAATCAGACTGTCCCTTGTGCCATCAGGGTTGGATCAAAGAGCTTGTTGAAAGGTCCTGAGTGCTGCGTGTTGTTGATCTGAGTGCTGCGTGATGTTGACCTGAGTGCTGTGTGATGTTGACCTGAGTGCTGTGTGATGTTGATTCTTGATTCAGCATTCAGCATCACTTACTGATTTTGTGTTAGAACAGACCTAATCATATATGTTTAAGTTTTGTTTATTATGTGTCTTGCACGTATTTGCTCATGTACTTTTACAGGAAGGTGACATAGTTGAGGTGGAAGATTTTGCTGACATCAATAAACACTGGAGATGGGGGATTCTGGATGGAAAAAGAGGAATGTTCCCGGCAGAGTTTGTGGAGCTTCTGCCATGACAACATTGAACATTATGTCATCTGTTTAGTGCCTTGCTTGTTGTTTTTCATTGGTGCTAAGCTTGCATGCATATTGCCTCCCATCTGCATTGTTCTGTTGTTGTTTTTCATTGGTGCTAAGCTTGCATGCATATTGCCTCCCATCTGCATTGTTCAGTTGTTGTTTCATCATTCACACATACACATTTTGTACTGCCTGTGGCACATACAGTTGGAGTCTGTGTTTGCATTTAGTGCTTTCTTCCCCGTGTGAGTTCTGACCAGTTTTGGGTGGGTGGGGGGAGAAGAATAGACCCACTGCCCCTTTACAAGCATGTTGTAAAAGATGACTAATTCAGAGTGCGCAGATATGTGGGACCAAAAAAGTGCAGATATCGCAGCCTAGCTGTAAACTACCTTCAAGGGCAAAGTCAGAAAAAGAAGGCTTAGTTGTTTGTGAATCATTTTGAATTCATTTTACGGGATTTATGTTGTGGTTGCTTCTCTCTTTTCTGCCTTGTGTCACTCAGTCGAGATGGGCTCTCTGACAACTTACACCATGTGCTTTGTAGGCTTGTTCATGGTTATGTTATCACAGTCGGTGTCACTGCACATTGGGTATTTCCTTGTGTACTGAGTCCTCCATTGCCACTCCAAGGTACCTCTACTGACTGCTTCTGTGAGGAGCTGGTTAAAATGTTTCTTGTCTAAGCCTCAAAGGCAGCACAGACATGCTTCTCTTACAATGACACAATCTTGTTAGTGTCAGTCTGTACAGAGTTGATGATACCTGCTGTGTACATGCTACATTCCAAATGTGTTGGTGCACTGCTTGCCAGTTTGTCCACTCATTCATAACCTTTCATGCCGGCATGGCCAGGTTTATTGTTTGTTTTAGTATCCAGAAGCCATGAGTTGTTAACCCTTAGGCTCGGTATTATGAATATCGCAACTTTTCGGCCTTGATTCCATTGTAAATACCGTAAATCTGGGATAAATGTGGCCCTTCTGCCTACCCCCGGGAGCGAACCTGAAACACAAGAAGTTCGTCACCCGGGCACCGCGCAATCCGGTTTAGCCAACTACGCTAGAGAGCGTGGCCAGGTTTACTGATCCAGGAGAGGGAGATTAAGTACTGTTTCTAATTCATGATTGGTTAGATTCTTAAGCTCAGGATGTTTGTGATATGAGGCCTCATGCAAACCCTCCTTAGTTGCTTCTTATGACATGAATGATACATTAGAGTATTACTATCATTTTCTTGCCTTATGTGCCTGGTAACACAAAGAAAGTTCTGTTGTATTTACTGTAGATTTTTGACAAACATAGAAAGATGGTAAACTCTCCTCCTGACCCTAGGGTAGTGAAGCAGACTCAACCTTTCTCAGATAATGGTGACTAGAAAAAGAAAGATGGATGGAATCCAGACATTGTATAACTAAGCGGTCCAGCAGTTCCTGCTGGAATTCTTCATCATATTTGCTGAAAAGAAATGACTGAGTTGAATTAACCATCAACATCATAGTACGCAGGACATTTCCAATCTCTCCAACCCCATGTTCAGCAGGCAGCACACAATTCCAATTGTAATGTTACAAGAAACAGTCTGTGTGTTGGTACAAGTAACAGTCTGTATGTTGGTACAAGTAACAGTCTGTATGTTGGTACAAGTAACAGTCTGTATGTTGGTACAAGTAACAGTCTGTATGTTGGTACAAGTAACAGTCTGTATGTTGGTACAAGTAACAGTCTGTATGTTGGTACAAGCAACAGTTTGTATGTTGGTACAAGTAACAATCTGTATGTTGGTACAAGTAACAGTCTGTATGTTGGTACAAGTAACAGTCTGTATGTTGGTACAAGTAACAGTCTGTATGTTGGTACAAGTAACAGTCTGTATGTTGGTACAAGGGCCCTCACAACATCCAGCTTGTCATACATGTTCAGAAAAGAAAGAGTGTGTTAATTACTTTAATGGCTACAATTCAGACCGCTGAGAAAATCTTCATCTCTGCTGCCATCCACTGCTTTATCTGCCATCAATCTCCGACAGTGACAGCTCTGACCACTTCACAGTATTTAGTACCTTGTGTTGCATTATTATTCAGAGCGACTGTCCCGAGGTAACCAGATGAATTGCCACGTCACCAAGCCAGTAAAGCCCGATAAGTCACAGTGTATGGCTAGAGTTATGCTGGATGTGAACTGCTTCCGCTCATTGGTAGAGGCAACCTTAGATCTCTTGTCCGACAATGAGGCTAATTGATCTCTGTTCTGTCACTTTGGTAATTCGATAAACTTAATGTAGTATGTTTTTTGGTGTCAGCCAGACGTGTATCATTCTTACCATCTGTCACATCCATCTAGCTGGTGGGACCAGAGTATCCACTCTGACCTTTGCGTACACTTGCCTTTGGCATCACATGCCACACAAAAAAAGGTTAGTTGCGTATCCTTTACAGGACGTTGCAGAACCAACCCCAACAGCCCCTGGCTGTTGTGTGGTTTCACTAGGCAAATTTACGTCCAGTAGTTTGCCATTGCTTTCTGGACGGTCAGCTCCCTGATACCACTGTCGAAACCAACGCAAGGCGTATGGCCCGCAGATGGGATCGAACCTGGTACCCCGGCATTACGAAGTGTTCGCATCGACTTAGCCACAGAGCTGACATGCCACATAAGTACATCAAAATAAGTACTTACACCGATCTCAACATGATCTTAATGTTTATTATAAATTATAGTCGTTAAAAAAATATTTTAAAAATGTATAGTCTGCATTCACATATGAAATATTTCCTCAGTGACCAAAGTTAACAGACAATGCCAGAAAGTCAGTTCACACATAGAGGACCAGCGATCAGTTATCATGATCTCCTGAATGTCCGTGATTGACAGAAAAGAGTGTCCGTGATTGACAAAAAAGTGTCCATGATTAACAGAAAAGTGTTCGTGATTGACAGAAAAGAGTGTCCGTGATTGACAGAAAAGTGTCCGTGACCCCGTCATCCATTGCAAATTATTAAATAGGATTGCTACAGTAAGGCAAAATTGAAGCTTGTATATTGATCATTGTTGTCTGCTATCTCAAGTTTTGATAATCTGTTTATTACCTGCAATATAGATTTGTCTGTTGAAAGCTGTCTCTGTACAACTTTTTATTCTCATTTGCTCAGCTCTGTTTCTATTTGAAATATTGTTATAGTTTTTGTAATTTTTCACCTTTCTTTATTTTTTTTATAGTGCACATTTATTTCTCATAATTATCACCTACCTGATAACTGTTTTTGTTTTAGATCCTTCCAGCCGTCATTTTCACTTCAGTGCCACCACCAGGATCCACTGTCTCCCCAACAAGCGTTTCGTAAGAGTTGACTGTTGGGGGCTTCGTTTGAAGTCAGAGTGCATCTGCCTTAGAGGTAAGGAACCAACAGTCTGCATACCAATAAGCCAGATCCGTAAAAGGGATGTGCATGCAACTCAGTTTTTGGAAAAGACTTAAGTCCAGAATTGGATGAACACCCCTAACTTTCTGCTGGAGTTTACAGCTGGCCAACGTAAAGATGAAGAAAAAAAGAAAACACACACGCACACAGAGAGAGAGAGAGAGAGAGAGAGAGAGAGAGAAGAAAACTGAAGTATCCAGTAGCATATGGGGCAGATGATGGGTTGGGTTGAGTTGATTTAAAAAACTCACACATTTGGTGCCTTCCCAAAAGTGCTCTGCTCCTATTTTCAGTGTATCCTGTTCTCTAACTGGTGGCCCAGATGAAGATAGACTCAGTATTTTGCATAGACCAGTTGGCACTTACGGGTTTGAATCCTTCTCTATGTGTCCATTTATATAGCTACAAAAGGAAGTGTTCTGACAAGTAAAGGGGATATTGGACACATCAGCTATCAAATGTTGATTGATGGTTCAAGTATGGAGCTTATAGCATATACCAGAGGCAGATGCAGTAATCTAGTGGCTAGATGGTCTCCCAAAGGTCTTGGGGTTGAGTCCATATCCAGTCTGTATTTTTCTTCAAATTAACAGTCTAACAGGTGGCCCCAGCCTAAAATGGGTAGAATGTAATGTCCTGGGAAGTAAAGTTGGCCCATGTGATGTCAGCCACTGATGTTGATTGGTCAATTAGAATGTGAGTCTAGCCTAATGCAGCAGTTGTGTAAAAAGATTCCTTTTTCTTCACTTACTTTTTTAGCATTTATTAAACATGCTTGCAGGTGTGGAATCCGTAGAGGGGGGGGGGGGGGGGGGTGTTAAGTTTCAGAATAGACTTGTTTGATGTGAATATCTAGTAACTTACAACTTAATTTGATTAACACAATTTGATCCGTTATTGTCAACAATATTTTTCTATAAATATTTTTTATAACTGTTCAGAATTACTTTTACTCCTTTCATGTTTCTTCTGTGTAAACTAGTTTACATTTGCACATTGTGGGAAGAGGAAAACTGGAGGGAAAGAGATGTAGAGGGAGACAAGAGAGAAGATTTTGGACAGTTTGTCGTCATGGACAAGAACATATGTGTCAGACAGACTTGATAGTACAGGAGCCAGTGGTTTATGGCTAGACTTGATTACTGATGCCACGCTGCATTACTGATGCCACGCTGCGTTACTGATGCCACGCTGCGTTACTGACGCCATGCTGCGTTACTGATGCCATGCTGCGTTACTGATGCCACGCTGCGTTACTGATGCCATGCTGCGTTACTGATGCCATGCTGCGTTACTGATGCCACGCTGCGTTACTGACGTTATGCTGCGTTACTGATGCCATGCTGCGTTACTGACACCATGCTGTGTTACTGACGTCATGCTGTGTTACTGACGTCATGCTGTGTTACTGACGTCATGCTGTGTTACTGACGTCATGCTGTGTTACTGACGTCATGCTGCGTTACTGACGTCATGCTGTGTTACTGACACCATGCTGTATTACTGACGTCATGCTGTATTACTGACGTCATGCTGTGTTACTGACACCATGCTGTATTACTGACGTCATGCTGTGTTACTGACACCATGCTGTATTACTGACGTCATGCTGTGTTACTGACACCATGCTGTATTACTGACGTTATGCTGTGTTACTGACACCATGCTGTATTACTGACGTCATGCTGTGTTACTGACATCATGCTGTATTACTGACGTCATGCTGTGTTACTGACACCATGCTGTATTACTGACGTCATGCTGTGTTACTGACGTCATGCTGTATTACTGACGTTATGCTGTGTTACTGACACCATGCTGTATTACTGACGTCATGCTGTGTTACTGACGTCATGCTGTGTTACTGACGTCATGCTGTGTTACTGACGTCATGCTGTGTTACTGACGTCATGCTGTGTTACTGACGTCATGCTGTGTTACTGACGTCATGCTGCGTTACTGACGTCATGCTGTATTACTGACACCATGCTGTATTACTGACGCCATGCTGTGTTACTGACGTTATGCTGTGTTACTGACGTTATGCTGTGTTACTGACACCATGCTGCGTTACTGACACCATGCTGTGTTACTGACGCCACACTGCAGGGACTGTAGGTCACTAGCTACAAAGTCCAGCCAGTCATGATAAGTATTCTTAGGGCTTACTGCAGGGTGTTTGAAAAACTCTCTGCCACTCAGACACAGGCTCTAATGTAGGGTGTTTGAAAACCTCTCTGCCACTCAGACACAGGCTCTAATGTAGGGTGTTTGAAAACCTCTCTGCCACTCAGACACAGGCTCTAATGTAGGGTGTTTGAAAACCTCTCTGCCACTCAGACACAGGCTCTAATGTAGGGTGTTTGAAAACCTCTGTGCCACTCAGACACTGGCTCTAATGTAGGGTGTTTGAAAACCTCTCTGCCACTCAGACACAGGCTCTAATGTAGGGTGTTTGAAAACCTCTCTGCCACTCAGACACAGGCTCTAATGTAGGGTGTTTGAAAACCTCTCTGCCACTCAGACACAGGCTCTAATGTAGGGTGTTTGAAAACCTCTGTGCCACTCAGACACAGGCTCTAATGTAGGGTGTTTGAAAACCTTTCTGCCACTCAGACACAGGCTCTAATGTAGTGTGTTTGAAAACCTCTCTGCCACTCAGACACAGGCTCTAATGTAGTGTGTTTGAAAACCTCTCTGCCACTCAGACACAGGCTCTAATGTAGTGTGTTTGAAAACCTCTCTGCCACTCAGACACAGGCTCTAATGTAGTGTGTTTGAAAACTTCTCTGCCACTCAGATACAGGCTCTAATGTAGGGTGTTTGAAAACCTCTCTGCCACTCAGACACAGGCTCTAATGTAGGGTGTTTGAAAACCTCTCTGCCACTCAGACACAGGCTGTAATGTAGGGTGTTTGAAAACCTCTCTGCCACTCAGACACAGGCTCTAATGTAGGGTGTTTGAAAACCTCTGTGCCACAAACTGGAGTCGTGCTGTCAGCCAACCTGTTGAAGCCAGAGTTGAACTATTTTTTTTTTCAAGACATGACATTTTTTTCTCTGTTGTTTTTGATTTGTTGAATGATGTTGAATTAAGAAATGACATCACAGTACGCTGAACACTCCCATAAGTGCTCCATCCCCATCTTCAGCAGCAAGCGAAGAGTTCTAATTATGATGGCACCAGTAACCGTCTGATTGTATATTCGTCTCATCCCTCCCCTGAGTGTCGAGTGTCGGCCAGATCCCCTGGTAACTCCTTGCAGCGCCATTCTCCTCAGACCATACTGATTTTGTTAAAACAAATGAAGCAATTTAAGTAATTTCAAATATAAGCCTTATCATGACTGTTATAATCAATCAAATAATTACAAAGAATCAAATAATTACCTGTTCTGTAAATGGTCTATTAGAATCCTTCCTGGCAAGGACATTGAAATCTCTTGACCATTCAACAGAAACACCACAACAATAGTGTTCAGCTTTTGTAATTGATCCAGTCAGGGACACACGTTTCTATTTATTGCATTAAAATATATAAGATCTGTTATGTTAAAGTAAGATTTATTACATTAAACAGTCATTCTATAATCTGCTATTTTGACTTTCATGTTTTGATTTCCAGTTTAAAGTTGCCACTGTTTAAATTCAACCTGGCTTAAACAAACAACTGAAAGTCAAGGGTACAGCTACTGTACAGCTGACAGACAAGTGTACAGCTACTGTACAGCTGACAGACAAGTGTACAGCTACTGTACAGCTGACAGACAAGTGTACAGCTACAGTACAGCTGACAGACAAGTGTACGGCTATTGTACAGCTGACAGACAAGTGTACAGCTACTGTACAGCTGACAGACAAGTGTACAGCTACTGTACAGCTGACAGACAAGTGTACAGCTGACAGACAAGTGTACAGCTACTGTACAGCTGACAGACAAGTGTACAGCTACTGTACAGCTGACAGACAAGTGTACAGCTGACAGACAATTGTACAGCTACTGTACAGCTGACAGACAAGTGTACAGCTACTGTACAGCTGACAGACAAGTGTACAGCTACAGTACAGCTGACAGACAAGTGTACGGCTACAGTACAGCTGACAGACAAGTGTACGGCTACTGTACAGCTGACAGACAAGTGTACAGCTACTGTAGGGCTGACAGACAAGTGTACAACTACTGTACTGCTGGTAGACAAGTGTACAGCTACTGTACGTCTGACAGACAAGTGTACAGCTACTGTAGGGCTGACAGACAAGTGTACAGCTACTGTACGAACTTTAAGCATGAAGATGATGTTACAGACCTACTATTATCTGACGACCGGGTACTCATAGTAAAAAGTATGAAATGCCTACAGAACAAACCCAGTTTTAAACTTATGACAAAGGGGAGGAATATAATATGAAAATAAACACTACGAAGACAGAGACACTGGTGATGGGAAAACAGAAAGACAATTTAGAAATGAAATTTAAAAACACTTTAAGATAGAGGAATTTAAGTATTTGGGAGCAATTTTTACATCCAACGGAAACCTGGACAGATAAATTAGCTCGAGATGTGCCAAAGCCAATCAAGTAATGGAGCAACTATCTCCACTGTTGACACACTAGCAGATACCCCTGAGTACTAAAGTGAATCTTTTCAGAACTATTTTTTGGCCAACACTATGCTATCAATGCCAGACGTGAACACTTACATCCTCCAATGAACGTAAAATTGTGATAACAGAGATGGAATGCCTTAGAAGAGCTGCATGAGATTCAAGGAAAGACAGATTACGAAATCAGACGAATGGTAGGAATAAAGCCAGTCTTACAGGTCATCAAAGAACAACAAATGAAGTGGTTTGGACACCTAACAAGAATTTCCTGGTACTATCTGCCACAGCGAGCCACACTAAAACGTTACAACGGGTATAGACTAGCGAGTGGAAGATCTCAGAAAATATGGAGTGATGGCATTAAGAACAGCCTTACAGAAATGAACATCAGTTCTAATAGTTCTCTTGACAGAACTTATCAACGAATGTTACGCCCCCACCCCCGTTCCCCCCAACACTTCGCTGAGGTACAAGGTGGAAGAGAAGAAGAGGAAGATTAGGATTAGAAAAGATTATCACAGCACTCTGGACAGATCCGCAGGTGCACCGATCTCTTCAAAAGGTCCAAGAGTATAAAACGAACGATGAGCCTGTTCTGTGTTGATTAATCAAAGTCTTGTTGCCTTAGTGAAATGTTTATTTCTTGCAGCTCCATGTCCATCGGCCTAGACAGGGATACGGAGTCATGCCCTATGAGCCATCTTTCTCAGAAACCCCATCCCCACCGTCTCCAAGCATGCGCACCATTTACCGTGCAATGCATGGATTGTGTGTGTGTGTATTAGCGTGCTTTGTCGTGTAAATCATTACTGTCGTAGACCTAGTGCAGAAACTGGTTACAACATTCTAATCTTGAGCTCACAGTTTTCATAAGTTGACTAAATATATACATTAGAAGGATAACTGTTCAGTATCGGATGTCGCTGAAATCTTCTACCACCTACGACAAAATGTGCGTACTACTATCTTGATGTGAGCAACAATAATAATGAAAAAAGAAAACGAAAATGGATTTCCAAGGCATTTATGATATTACACCATTTCATGACGGTATGTATGTGCACATGGATTACAGTGTTATTTTCGCGTTTCATTAGCAAACGTATAGGAACTTAGACAGAATGTATGCCAGGTTGGCCTGTTTGTGTCTGTGGATACAGTCAGTTTTAAATTTGGCAGATTGTAACCTGCACTCAAAATTCAAGGAATTCGACGAGCTGACACCAGATAATTTTACTGTGGTTGTAAAAAGAAATGCCGTTTCTGGACAAGCACATATGAAAATAGTGACTTTCTTCGCGCTGAAAAAATATTTTGTTCTGCATCTCGTGCCCGGGTCACCAGTGTTACGGAAAGATTTCCAGGCCCACATGGTGGACGGTGACGGAAGAATAACCCCGGTTCACGTCGATCAGCAAATATTCTATACTGGCTATCTTAACGGCAACCCACAGCACAGTGTGGATGCTGTACATACGGACGACGTGTGGATAGCTCAGATCCACAGCCCAGACGATGTGTATTCCATTGAGCCACTCACTCATCACGTACCAGACTCGCCTGCCACTTTGATGCTCATCTTTAAACAGCGAGATATTAATAGTTCAATCTTCAATGGCTATAGCCATGATAATGCCACCTTACATCCTTTCTGTGAGGAAGTGCAGTTTAAACAATATCCGTTGTCAGATTCGCTTGCAGTTAAACAAAGAAGCCACATCAAGAAGAATACTTCAGTAAAAACAAGCCCACATACAAGAAAAGCTAGACAAAGTGAGAGGGACATTAACAGTCAATTAAGAGATAACATATTCATGGAAAATCGACATTCAGAAACACACTTGTCCAAAGACAACCATTCTAAAGTGCAGTTCATGAAACACCAAGACCTTTGGAAAAGATCAAATTTCCAACGCAAATTTACCACACACGACACGTGCGAAATGCTCGTCATCGCGGATTTCGAAGCCTACAAAGGTATTGGACAGAGCAGTATTTTCCGGATGATATCGATCTTCGTCTTCCTCTACCAGTCGCTAGATCGAATATATAGAGCCACGTATTTTGGCATTTTAAGAAACCTTGGCATCGTTATTGCCAAATTTATTGTGCACACCGAATATACCGCTGTAGTTGACAACAACCATTACAATATGGCCAAAAATAAAATGTCTGGGATAGATACTTTGGTGGCTATGGCTAGGGTTTCCAACTTTAGCAACTTCTGTCTGGTACATCTGACCACCCAGAGACATTTCGGAGGGACGCTGGGCGTGGCGGCCACGGCTGAGGAGTTCAGTGACGCCTGGGGTAACGGGATATGTGCCATGAGTTTGATGGAAGCCCGCAACATCGGTCTGAGCACCCCAATCACGGCTAAAGGACAGGTCATGCCATTCACAGTAAGTCAACTACAATGAGGGCCCTGTTGACGCCAATGGCATCTTGGGCGCATGATGCTAAATATTTCATATTACTCATTTTGTTTTTCACACACATTGTAACGTATTTACAGATCATGCTAAGAAAGGTGGAGACAGGTATGCTCCTTGCAAGGTGGCAAGCATCGCTTCATAGGTACCTAGTAGTTCGCGTCCTTTGGTTATTTTTCCAGGTAATGTCGGTATGTTAGAAAACAAACACTTGGATAAACTGGCTGGTGTTTCGCACCACTTGGGATGTAAGACTTGTTTTAAATTACTCATATTTTCTTAAGACATGGTGCCACATGTTTTCATATTACTCATATTTTCTTAAGACATGGTGCCACATGTTTTATATTACTCATATTTTCTTAAGACATGGTACCACATGTTTTATATTACTCATATTTTCTTAAAACATGGTACCACATGTTTTATATTACTCATATTTTCTTAAAACATGGTGCCACATGTTTTATATTACTCATATTTTCTTAAGACATGGTGCCACATGTATTTATATTACTCATTTTTAAATTGACTTACAGGCAACCGACTTTTAACGTCTCATCGTGCAGGCAAGTCTTACATCCCAAGAAGTTTCCTGGTATCCATTATAAAAAGAAAAAGTTACAACCCATTGAAATAAAGTCCCATGCAGTAGATTGTTTCAGTACGGCCCAGATCTTCGAAATGACGCCCCTAAAAGCTACGTGGTGTCAGATTCGAAAGTTCAAATTGTATTTTGATTTTGATGCTGATGTCGCCCCCTTACCATGCCGCCTGATGCGATCGCATGTTTGTATCATAGCAGGGCACGATCCTTCATTCAGAAGACACTCCTGAAGATCCCTTTAACCTGCTCACGTGAAAGTAACAGAACCTTATTTATAGATAGTGAACTAGACACAACAGACACTTCAGCCATTTATACCAGATATTTAAGATCTTTACCCGTATGGATAGCCAGTAAACAAGTTCTACATTTCAGACATTCTTTCTACATGCAGTAAAGACCTCCCAGGTCTGGCCAGCTCGCATACAGGCGGAACCCAAGGTGCATGAACACTGGAGGACATGAAAGCACCAGAGACTTCATAGAGAACTGTGGCTTTCTCATCTGAAAACCCCTGGCAAGGGAGAAGGGAAAGAACCTCATGAAGTAGTGTACCTTCTAGAGGCAGTGGCGACCACGTACCCCTGGTCAGTTACAAAAATCGGTTGCTCTGAAGATTCGAACTAAAGGTATAGCCGCCAGAACCTGGAGACCAAAGCCCTTTGAGTCACTCCCATGTTCATCTAAACAAATGTGTAAGAGGCGTAACGACCCCCCCCCCTTTTTTTTTTCTGTTTTCTTGTTGCCGGTGCCCTGATTCATGATAGATGTCCTCTTATGTGATGTATGATGTGTGATGTGGGATGTATGATGTGTGAACTTTTTTTCTACAATAAAAACTGACTGCTATGATTCGCTTGCAGCCACTCTTTGTCTCTTTTCCTTATTGTACACTCTCTCAGAGTCTGGTTCGTCAATCGCTTTAGATTTTCTCCCACTTGTACACCTGTCTACCTCTTTCTCGGTGCCTACAACCAGTCCTTCCCCAATCTAATGATTTTTTTCAAAAAATGTTATGTCTTGTGATACGGCTGAAATAGTTCATTTCTTTCTATTTCTTTAAATATTTTATTTCATTACCAGTCTGTCTACAACCTCTCGGCTTCTGTTTTCAGCAAACACACTTCTGTATATTTACACATTCGATGCCAAAATATTGTTCATTGAACATCAAGGAAGGTTGGCTGGTAAACAGCATCTTGTCTTGGAAGCTGAAATATTTTAGCCATATAAAGTACCACAGAGGACAGGAATAAATAACAGAAGAATGACTGGAACAAGCAAGGAGGAAAAGGGCTATAAGAGTTCCTTGGCTATAAGAGTTCCTTGGCTATAAGTGTTCCTTGGCTATAAGAGTGTTCCTTGGCTATAAGAGTGTTCCTTGGCTATAAGAGTGTGCCTTGGCTATAAGAGCGTTCCTTGGCTATAAGAGAGTTCCTTGGCTATAAGAGTTCCTTGGCTATAAGAGTTCCTTGGCTATAAGTGTTCCTTGGCTATAAGTGTTCCTTGGCTATAAGAGTTCCTTGAATATAAGAGTGTTCCTTGGCTATAAGAGTTCCTTGGCTATAAGTGTTCCTTGGCTATAAGAGTTCCTTGGCTATAAGAGTGTTCCTTGGCTATAAGAGTTCCTTGGCTATAAGAGTTCCTTGGCTATAAGAGTTCCTTGGCTGCAAGTGTTCCTTGACTATAAGAGTTCCTTGGCTATAAGTGTTCCTAGGCTATAAGAGTTCCTTGGCTATAAGAGTTCCTTGGCTATAAGTGTTCCTTGGCTATAAGAGTTCCTTGGCTGTAAGTGTTCCTTGGCTATAAGAGTTCCTTGGCTATAAGAGTTCCTTGGCTATAAGAGTTCCTTGGCTATAAGAGTTCCTTGGCTATAAGAGTTCCTTGGCTATAAGAGTTCCTTGGCTATAAGTGTTCCTTGGCTATAAGAGTGTGGGTGCTTGTCTGTGAAAGACTAGTGGTTGATCTCCTGTCAGGCAAATTCACTCCGATTTCGAAGGAACAACCGCCAATTAGTTGGTTTTTACGACTGAAGGAGAGGGGTGGGGGAGGGTAGGGGATTGATCATAAACTTCGACTAAGTCAAAGACTGCGGCGACCTTCGGCTGGCTAGGACATCCTCTAACCACTTCGCCACGCGACTCCTATTTGTAAGATAAAACATCAGCTCAATATATTTCAGACGTACCTTCTAGTAATTGCTCATGAGCTTGGGCATAACTGGGGATCGCATCACGACCCCACAGACGACCCCGAGTGCAGCCCTTCCAGCGAGAACGGTGGGAAGTACATCATGTGGGCTTACTCGGGACACGCCTCCTCCTCCAACGCCAGGAAGTTCTCACCTTGTGCTAGGCGGGAAATTGCCAGGGCATTAAATGTAAGTAACCACTTACATACATGTAACCAGTTATACGTAAGTAACCACTTACATGTAGATAACAACTCACATGTAGATAATCACTTACATATGTGTTGCCAGTTACACGTAAGTAACCCCTTACATGTAGATAACCACTTACACGGGAAATCCCTAGCTTGAATCATGCAGAAATAATGGTCACATATATGCTACTTTTGTCCATTATCCCCCAGTTAAGCATGGGCCCTAAAGAGACTCATATCAAGTTACCCTATTTTTTTAAACTATCGTATACAGCTTCCCCCTATTTCTATTCTACAGAATAGCACTGTTATGGCACTACAGTTAAAAATTGGTAATATCAACAGCAAAATTATTCGTGTTTAAATGTAGTTAAACACAACGATTGTAATTTGATTTGATTTTATCACGGCACTCGGGGCATTCCCATAAGCGCTCCGTCCCCATCTTCAGCAGCTAGTTCTGATACTAATGTTGCCAGTAGCATTCTGACTAAACGTCCGTCTTGCCTTTCCTGCGTTTATGCCTCGAGCATCTGCCAGAACCTTTCGTCACTCCCCCTGCATCAATCTCACTACACTGTGGTGATCCATCTAATAATCCGAACTGTACACGCTCTCCCACAAGGCACTAACCACGTCTGCCTTTTATGCATCAACTTTCCACCAAGCTGTGCAGAGCCAGCCAGTCTGTCTGCCTGTTCATTTCCCAACACAGCTAACCTCTATTTCTAGAGGCCGTTACACAATCCGTCACCAGTGGTTGCGCTGGGTCGGGGATGGTCGCCCCAGTTTTACCCAGCGATTGTAATTTGAGACACAAACATTAGGTGCTACTCCACACATACACTTGCTGCACTGACGTGCATACATCATCATACCGGACCTTCATAAGCCGCTGAACACTGCTTCTCTTGGTGCATGTAAAAGGTTAGGCGGCCATCTTCAAACTGCCAGTATGACGTCACTGTGTTTGTCTGTACAGCAATGTCACGTTCTTAACATTCTTAGTAGACTCGACAAAACTGATAGTTTTACAAAACCATGGCATGGGTAATGTAACTTATATCACACCTTTAAGGTTTGTGTTTGAAGCCCCTGGTATGATCCCAGGCGGGTAAGAAACAAACAGCAACATTTAGAGAGAAGGCAAAGTGCAACAAGTTTATATATTTGGGGACAATT
>CAJHNH020002942.1:65000-72500 GCA_905116865.2 Candidula unifasciata
GCTGGGTGTTTGTGACAAGGGGATGTGCATGGAAACGAAAATGACTGATAGTTTTCTTTTTGACAAAATGGCTCAGCCTTCGAGGGGATCAAACAATTTTCGCCCGTCAGGTTTCAATGATATACTTGTAGCTATTACTGCTATATGTCTTGGATGGCGGAGACTAATTCTATAGGGACAAGGGCAATAACTATTGCACCTGTCTAAGTTATGATAGCATGAAAAACAATCAACATTTATTTATGTAAGCTCTGTGGCTTTGAGATTAGTGACATGGTTTCACAATTCAGTCTTTGATATTAACTATGGTTCGATTTCAGAGGTGGACAGTCTAGTAAAAGACCTTTTTCCTGGCTTTCAAACAGTGGTGCCAGAGTCATATCGTGGAAGAGATTGGAGTCTCTCCTAATCCTACTTCTTCTTTGCGGTTGGTTTCGTATGATCAGATCAGACTATCAGGTGGGTTGCCTTCATAATCTCGCATGTCAGCTGCAGGTCTTTCATGGTTCCCTATTGCTTGATCTGCACACTTTGCTTTTGAGGCCAGGTGTCTTTTCGAAGTTGCAGGTAGAGTGGGCAGGTCTGCAGAATGTGCTGAGGTGTTTGTAGTCCTGTTTGACAGGAGGCACACTGTGGCGACTGTACATTCTTTATTTTATACATGTGGTTGTTGAGCCTGCAGGTCCTGTTTTTAAAAGAAAAAATTGTTGTATGTCGCTTTCTCTTGAGTCTGCCGATGTGATCTAGTGGATGAATACTGTTAGTTTGTTCTCTTCACAATTTCTTGTATTTTCCGTTGATAAGCGTTTTCATTTCTGGCAATAATGATTAGGTATGGAGGACTGACATGCAGTCACACAGGAAAACAATTTGTATGTTTCTGTCCTCAAACACTTTGGTTGCCTTAATAATTGCTTGCTGCTCTGCTTTGAAGTTTGTTCTCAGTTTCCTAGAGGGACACGACTTTCAGCTGTGGTCTCACCTCACAGCTTTGAAGTTTGTTCTCAGAGGGACACGACTTTCAGCTGTGGTCTCACCTCACAGCTTTGAAGTTTGTTCTCAGAGGGACACGACTTTCAGCTGTGGTCTCACCTCACAGCTTTGAAGTTTGTTCTCAGAGGGACACGACTTTCAGCTGTGGTCTCACCCCATAGCTTGGGAGTCTCACACAGAAACATTGCCAAAGTTGGTAGTGAAAAGGGCACATTTTTTAAAATAACAATAAACATATCGTTTTATATTTCTGTATGTGTGTTTGTGAGGGTGTATGAATGTATGTGTGGGGGGTGAAGGGGGTATGAATGTATGTGTGGGGGGTTAAGGGGGTATGAATGTATGTGTGGGGGGTGAGGGTGTATGAATGTATCTGTGGGGGGTGAGGGGGTATGAATGTATGTGTGGGGGGTAAAGGGGGTATGAATGTATGTGTGGGGGGTGAGGGTGTATGAATGTATGTGTGGGGGGTGAGGGGGTATGAATGTATGTGTGGGGGTGAATGAGGGGTGATGGTGTATAGATGTGAAATAAATGTGACTGAATGAAAGAATAGCAGTTAAGTCACGTGGTGCACATACCCGTCTTAGTTTCCCGACCCCATGGGGGAGAGGCATAGGGGATTGGGGGGGGGGGGGGTGGCAAGGACCGGTGGACTCACTGCTTGTCAAGTGGATGTACGCCCACAATTCAAGTTCTGGAAACAGACTAAAGATCCGAAGTGGACACTCGGACAAAACTTGTCCTTAGAGTTCACAGTCGGTGAGCGTTAAAAAGAAAAGAAAAAGGTGGGGGAAGAGGAGGACCAGGAGAAGGAAGAGGATGAGATGGAGGAGGACAAGACGAAGGAGGAGGAGAATAAGAAGAAGAAGAAGATGAAGAAGAAGAAGAAGAAGAAGAAAAAGAAGAAGAAGAAGAAAAAGAAGAAGAAGAAGAAGAAGAAGAAGAGGAAGAAGAAGAAGAAAAAAAAGAAAACGAAGAAGAAGAAGAAGAAGAAGAAGAAGAAGAAGAAGAAGAAGAAGAAGAAGAAGAAGAAGAAGAAGAAGAAGAAGAAGAAGAAGAAGATTAAGAAGAAGAAGAAGAAGAAAAGGAAGAAGAAGAAGAAAAGAAGAAGAAGAAGAAGAAGAAGAAGAAGAAGAAGAAGAAGAAGAAGAAGAAGAAGAAGAAGATGAAGAAGAAGAAGAAGAAGAAAAAAGAAGAAGAAGAAGAAGAAGAAGAAGAAGAAGAAGAAGAAGAAGAAGAAGAAGAAGAAGAAGAAGAAGAAGAAGAAGAAGAAGAAGAAGAAGAAGAAGAAGAAGAAGAAGAAGAAGAAGAAGAAGAAGAAGAAGAAGAAGAAGAAGAAGAAGAAGAAGAAGAAGAAGAAAAAGAAGAAGAAGAAAAAAAAGAAGAAGAAGAAGAAGAAGAAGAAGAAGAAGAAGAAGAAGAAGAAGAAGAAGAAGAAGAAGAAGAAGAAGAAGAAGAAGAAGAAGAAGAAGAAGAAGAAGAAGAAGAAGAAGAAGAAGAAGAAGAAGAAGAAGAAGAAGAAGAAGAAGAAGAAAAAAAAAGAAAACGAAGAAGAAGAAGAAGAAGAAGAAGAAGAAGAAGAAGAAGAAGAAGAAGAAGAAGAAGAAGAAGAAGAAGAAGAAGAAGAAGAAGAAGAAGAAGAAGAAGAAGAAGAAGATTAAGAAGAAGAAGAAGAAGAAAAGCAAGAAGAAGAAGAAAAGAAGAAGAAGAAGAAGAAGAAGAAGAAGAAGAAGAAGAAGAAGAAGAAGAAGAAGAAGATGAAGAAGAAGAAAGAAGAAGAAGAAGACGAAGAAGAAAAAGAAGAAGAAGAAGAAGAAGAAGAAGAAGAAGAAGAAGAAGAAGAAGAAGAAGAAGAAGAAGAAGAAGAAGAAGAAGAAGAAGAAGAAGAAGAAGAAGAAGAAGAAGAAGAAGAAGAAGAAGAAGAAGAAGAAGAAGAAGAAGAAAAAGAAGAAGAAGAAGAAGAAGAAGAAGAAGAAGAAGAAGAAGAAGAAGAAGAAGAAGAAGAAAAAGAAAAAAAAGAAGAAGAAGAAGAGAAGAAGAAGAAGAAGAAGAAGAAGAAGAAGAAGAAGAAGAAGAAGAAGAAGAAGAAGAAGAAGAAGAAGAAGAAGAAGAAGAAGAAGAAGAAGAAGAAGAAGAAGAAAAAGAAGAAGACATGTTGCAAAAAGCAGACTTGATTGTATTAAACGTTGCGTAATTTGAATAAAGTAATTCAAAGTAAATGTATACATTATTTTGTCGTTCAAAAGCCGGACTCTAATGCCTAGTTTCATTAAGTATTCCTGTCGAGCTTATCGTGCCTAGTCCCACTCTCTCACTTCTTCTCTCTTGTCTAGACTCATTCTTTCGCTTCTTGTTTAGACTTTCTTGTCTGGTGTTTTCACTTCTTAACCTTGCTAACCTAGGGCGTTTCCCTCTCTTCTTGGCTTATGTCTAGGATAAACTTCACGCTTCTTAACTTTTCTTGTCTAGACATTTCACGTTTCTTAATTTCTTTTGTCAAGGATGAATTTCACGTTTCTCATTTGTGTGTGTGTCTAAACTGAAGTTCACGTTTCTTAACTTCTCTTGTCTGGTCTGATTCACTCACCCCTAACCTCGCTTGTCTTGTCTTGTCTGATTCACTCACCCCTAACTTCTCTTGTCTTGTCTGATTCACTCACCCCTAACCTCGCTTGTCTTGTCTGATTCACTCACCCCTAACCTCGCTTGTCTTGTCTGATTCACTCACCCCTAACCTCGCCTGTCTTGTCTTCTCTGATTCACTCACCCCTAACCTCGCTTGTCTTGTCTGATTCACTCACCCCTAACTTTTCTTGTCTTGTCTGATTCACTCACCCCTAACTTCTCTTGTCTTGTCTGATTCACTCACCCCTAACTTCTCTTGTCTTGTCTGATTCACTCACCCCTAACTTCTCTTGTCTTGTCTGATCCATTCACCCCTAACTTCTCTTGTCTTGTCTGATTCACTCACCCCTAACTTCTCTTGTCTGGTCTGATTCACTCACCCCTAACCTCGCCTGTCTTGTCTTCTCTGATTCACTCACCCCTAACTCCTCTTGTCTGATCCACTCACCCCTAACTTCTCTTGTCTTGTCTGATTCTCTCACCCCTAACTTCTCTTGTCTGATCCACTCACCCCTAACTTCTCTTGTCTTGTCTGATTCACTCACCCCTAACTTCTTTTGTCTTGTCTGATTCACTCACCCCTAACTTCTCTTGTCTGATTCACTCACCCCTAACTTCTATTGTCTTGTCTGATCCACTTACCCCTAACTTCTCTTGTCTTGTCTTATTCACTCACCCCTAACTTCTCTTGTCCTCTCTGATCCACTCACCCCTAACCTCGCTTGTCTTGTCTGATTCACTTACCCCTAACTTCTCTTGTCTTGTCTGATTCACTCACCCCTAACTTCTCTTGTCTTGTCTGATTCACTCACCCCTAACTTCTCTTGTCTTGTCTGATCCACTCACCCCTAACTTCTATTGTCTTGTCTGATTCACTCACCCCTAACTTCTATTGTCTTCTCTGATTCACTCACCCCTAACTTCTCTTGTCTTCTCTGATTCACTTACCTCTAACTTCTATTGTCTTGTCTGATCCACTCACCCCTAACTTCTCTTGTCTTGTCTGATTCTCTCACCCCTAACTTCTCTTGTCTTCTCTGATTCACTCACCCCTAACCTCGCTTGTCTTGTCTGATTCACTCACCCCTAACTTCTCTTGTCTTGTCTGATTCACTCACCTCTAACTTTTCTTGTCTTGTCTGATTCACTCACCCCTAACTTCTCTTGTCTTGTCTGATTCACTCACCCCTAACTTCTCTTGTCTTGTCTGATTCACTCACCCCTAACTTCTCATGTCTTGTCTGATTCACTCACCCCTAACTTCTCTTGTCTTGCCTGATTCACTCACCCCTAACTTCTCTTGTCTTCTCTGATTCACTCACCCCTAACTTCTCTTGTCTTGTCTGATTCACTCACCCCTAACTTCTCTTGTCTGATTCACTCACCCCTAACTTCTCTTGTCTTGTCTGATTCACTCACCCCTAACTTCTCTTATCTGATCCACTCACCCCTAACTTCTCTTGTCTTGTCTGATTCACTCACCCCTAACTTCTCTTGTCTTGTCTGATTCACTCACCCCCAACTTCTCTTATCTGATCCACTCACCCCTAACTTCTCTTGTCTTGTCTGATCCACTCACCCCTAACTTCTCTTGTCTTGTCTGATTCACTCACCCCTAACTTCTCTTGTCTGATCCACTCACCCCTAACTTCTCTTGTCTGATCCACTCACCCCTAACTTCTCTTGTCTTGTCTGATTCACTCACCCCTAACTTCTCTTGTCTGATTCACTCACCCCTAACTTCTCTTGTCTGATCCACTCACCCCTAACTTCTCTTGTCTTGTCTGATTCACTCACCCCTAACCTCGCCTGTCTTGTCTGATTCACTCACCCCTAACTTCTCTTGTCTTGTCTGATTCATTCATCCCTAACTTCTCTTGTCTTGTCTGATTCACTCACCCCTAACTTCTCTTGTCTTGTCTGATTCACTCACCCCTAACTTCTCTTGTCTTCTCTGATTCACTCACCCCTAACTTCTATTGTCTTGTCTGATTCATTCATCCCTAACTTCTCTTGTCTTGTCTGATTCACTCACCCCTAACTTCTCTTGTCTTGTCTTGTCTGATTCACTCACCCCTAACTTTTCGTGCCTTTTCCGAGTCTCTTGCTTCTTAACCTTTCATGTCTTATCTGATATTTTCTTCTTCTCAATCTTTCTTGTCTTGTCTGATTTTGTCACCACCTAATCTCTTTTGGCTTGTCTCAATCTGTCTTTTCAACTTGTATTTTTTTCATTCTCTCCTACAACGCAGAAATAGCAGCCGACATAGAAATCACACCCAAAAAAATGTCCTGCGCAAATAAATAAATAGCAATTGATTGATATTCATCTAAGTAAAGCAGGAGGAGACAGAAATAAGGAAACCGACGAGACAAAACAGAAATTTAAATTTAAAAAAAAAATGTGCTTGATTAAGTTATGGAGGTTTAGGATGTTGTTAAATGTTGACTTAACAATTGACAACATAGCCCTCCAAACACTCCCATAAGGGCTAAGTATCCATCTTCAGTAGCAAGCGAAGAGTTCAAATTGCGGTGCCATCAGTAAATGAGGTTTAAAAAGATTTTAAAACAATTTCACCCATCCGGAATGGCAGCATGAAAGAAAGATTTGCATACAATCTATGGATTCTACAAGAAGGATGACTCTAAAAGCCACTATCCAGTTGCAAATCCACAAGCAGGTAAGCTCATAAACAAGGTTGAATTCAACAGAACAGTTATTTACTAATCTGAAGTGCGGACCAGAGAAAGAAGCAATTAAAATGGACGGAAAAGGTAGTCAGTTAAGCCCGAAATATGTTTTGTTTCGTTTCTGGAACTCCCAGCATTTTAGACTTGTCTCTTCCACAATACATTAACTTATATGCACGCAAACAACGGCGGTCCTGTCTGATTGTAGATACTGGAATTTTTTGAAGTTGGTGTTTGTTTTTATATTGAAGTACATTTGTCAATCAACAGTCTAAACACAAAAGTTCCCGTTTTCTGTTGATCCCAACTGTCCCAGAGCGTCGATAAGGGGAAATAATAACAAAGCTTCTGGGTAAAATACATTGTTGATTGTTGGCCCTTCCAGAAACTACACAAAAGTGGGTCATATTTCTTGAGTCCTAGTTGTATGCAGGGGCGACTGCCTCGAGATAACAGTGGGGTCTCCCACCCCTGTCTTAAACGTTTTATAAGCGGGAGGGGAGTCTAGGGGCTTAAACCTTGTTTAGGAGGATAATAATAATCTCAGGGTTTTCTCGTTCATAAAGGAAAAGGTGCCGATACTAACTACAAAGTGTCTATTACAGTGGTGTTTAATAAAAATATTACCCGAAAACAAATTACCGGAAGAAAAAGCTGTTGTTATTATTAATTAATTAATTAAAGGGGCGCCGAATAAAATGGTACCCAAAACAAAGGTCCTAGTTCTGTGTACCGTTGCGTACCACACACACACAAACTTTGATGATAAGCACGATCATGATGATCACTATGATGATGATGATGATGATAATGATGATGATGATGATGACGATGATGATGACGATGATGATGATGATGACGATAATGATGATGCCGATGATGATGATGACGATGATGATGATGATGATGACGATGATGATAATGATGATGATGATTATAATGAACACCATGATGATGATGATGATGATGATGATGACGATGATGATGATGATGATGATGATAATGAACACCATGATGATGATGACGATGATGATGATGATGATGATGATGATGATGATGATGATAATGAACACCATGATGATGATGACGATGATGATGATGATAATGAACACCATGATGATGATGGCGATGATGATGATGATGATGATGATGAACACCATGATGATGACGATGATGATGATGATA
>CAJHNH020002942.1:77500-88590 GCA_905116865.2 Candidula unifasciata
CCAAACCCACAGTATCGTTAGATTTAGTACACGAGCAATTGTATGTATCCACCAGGCGATATTTAGTATATACGTGTATGTCAGTTGATGTACTTATTGTAAGGTTAATAAACTAGGAAAATTGTGTAGCCAATGAATGAATGAATGAATGAATGAATGAATGAATGAAGAATTGACATTGCCGCACTCGGGACATTTACACAGGTGCTCCGTCCCCTCCTTCAGTAGCCAAAGAGTGGCCTTGCTAATAGTACCAGCTGCAACCTGACTAAAAGTCCATCTATTTTTTCCCCCTCAGTGTTCAATATCTCCCAGAACCTTTACTCACCCCCCTTTAATGAGTTTTTCAGTGTATCGATTCTCTGTTTGATTGCACTATCTATTTGATCCTAGAGAACCTTCAGCATATCTACTTTATCACAAAATAGCTCACCGCCCAGAGGAGCGGCAACAGCTGATTTGTCAGCATTCTCATTACCTTGTTACCATCTGGGCACTGGACGTCACTTTGTGAGATTTAGTGTATGAGTAAATTGATGTTTCGTGTATTAGTAAATTAATATAGATCCTCTGGGAGGTTAAGAGTATGAGTAACTTGATGAAACCCTCTAGTGACGTTTAGCATATGAGAAAACTGACCAAGTCACCTTGCCAGTTTTAGTATATGAAATCTAAGTAGTTAGGTTGATATTCCTGTATACTGATTTAGTTTATGAGTGAACAGAGACATAGTGACAATTATTTTATGAGTAAGTTGATGTAGCCACTCGTAAGGTTTATTTTATGAGTAAGTTGATGTAGCCACTTCGTGAGATTTTTTAATGAGTAAGTTGAAGTAGCCACTCGTAAGGTTTATTTTATGTGTAAATTGATGTAGCCACTTTGTGAGGTTTATTTTCTGAGTACGTTGATGAGGCCATTTTTCGAGGTTTGTTACAATAATGAAAGACATGTTAAAGCAATGTGGATTGGATAACCACTTGGTTCCAATGTGTCTTATCTCTGGCACTGCCACAGTCGAAATAACAACATAAATGCTCAAACTAGAATCGTGGACTAAACGAAATAATGTTTAAATGAATGAAAGAATAAGTAGCCTTTTTTTAAGGTGGACAGATGGGTTTGTTACATAATGAAAAAAAAAAAGAATGAATTAATTAATGAACGAACGAATGAATCAATGCATGAATGAATGTGTAGACATTTTTAAAGACAGACAGATCGGTAAGACAATGAATTTGAATCTGAATGAAAATACTTATATCTTCGGACCGATAGACTGAAAAACAAAAGTTAAATGACGAAATATATGACTGAACAGAAAGTAAAATCAGTTTCACAATTAGTGTCTTAGTTGTGTCTTACCGACATGGCTATAGGATATGTCTCTCTCTTGTTGTACCCCACCAGGACATCACACAAGCGATAAACACCCGGTGACACAAAGTGCCACCATGTGGATGAGAATCACCAGTGGAGAGATCCTACAAACCCCTTTCAGCCGTTAGGCTACACTTATGGTCCGGCTTTATTCGGTGCCAAATAACGAAAAATTTCACCCCACTTGGGGACGACGATAACTATGGGATAGTAGTAGTAGTACACTTCACCCCACCAGGAGTCACACAAGCGATAAACACCCGATGACACAAAGTGCCACTATGTGGATGAGGATTACCCGTGAAGAGGTCCCAAATACCGCATTCAGCCGTTACTCCATATTTAATGGCCAGGCTATATTGCGGCCCCTGGCAAGAGCCAGAGTAGGGCTTCAAATAACGAAAATTTCATCCCACAAAGAAATGACTTATATGGGATATTATCTCTCTATCTTCTTTTACCCCACCAGGACATCACACTAGCAATAAACACCTAATGACACAAAGTGCCACCATGTGGATGAGGAACACCGTGGAGAGGTCCCAGAAACCGCGTTCAGACATTAGGCAAAATTTATGGTCGGGCTATATTGCGGCCTCTGGTAAGAGCCAGAGTTTGGCTTCAAATAATGAAAAATTGCATCATAAAAAGGGATGACGAAATTAGTAGACAATATATGTGATGGATGTTGAATGAATGAATGAATTTCTACCCCACCAGGACATCACACAAGCGATAAACACCCGATGACACAAAGTGCCACCATGCGGATGAGGGTCGCCGTGGAGAGGTCCCAGAAACCGCGTTCAGACATTTGGCCATATTTATGGCCTGCCTATATTGCGGCCCCTGGCAAAAGCCAGAGTGGGGCTTCAAATAACGAAAAATTACGTCCTGAAAAGGACGTATGAGTAATGATGGATGTTTGTGAATTATTACCTGTGGAGAGTGAAAGCTGTGGTTGAAATTATTGACACAAAACAATAGACAAGACACTCAGACATTATTGCCCAAGTGTACAAGTGAACCGTTGCATATGAATTTTATTTCTGTCAGGTTTGGGAGTGAGTCCTCTGTACGTCTGTTAGCGTGTACCCTCCTTGGGTTGCTCATCGCCACAAGAAGCTACGTCTCTCGGGCCGTTGTGTGGGCCGTGAGGAAACTGTACGGGGCTGACAGGTTGTCTCCCCTTCACAAACACAGACTTGGGATCATACGCTTCTTTACCAGATGGTAAGTCAGGGAGGAAGTAAGAGAGACAGACAGACAGACAGACGGACAGATAAACGGACCGACGGACGTACTGGCGGACGTACAGACAGACGGACGGTCTGACGGACAGACAGACAGACGGACAAACGGACGGACGGATAGATAGACAGACAGCTAGACAGATTTTTTAAAATTATCTTTATCAGGTAGCCGCCGTGGTGAAGGGCTAGGCGTTATCATGTGTACAGAAAGGTCGTGGGTTCAAATCCAAACGGTGCTGGATTGTTGTTGTTGTTGCTGTGGTGGTCAAAATGATCTTGGCTGCAAAGGTCGACCTAGTGTTAAATCAGTACCAGGTGAAGGTTGAACACATCACCTAGCGAATGCTGATTGGTCTATAATATACAGGGTCTATAATATACAGGTCCTGCCCTATATACCAATTACGCCTGAAGACGTAGAAAACAGTTCTTTGCTTTACTATCACCATCATCATCTTCATCATCATCGTTATCAACGTCCATGTTTGCTGTATCGAAATGAAGAATGGATGTCCATGATGGTGGTGATATTATTATCCATGGCAACTCCTCGTAGATGTATAAGGCCTTTCGTGTCATCAGTTTATCTTCTCCCTGGCGCTCACTTGTTGTCACATCAGTTTATCTTCTCCCTGGCGCTCTCTTGTTGTCACATCAGTTTATCTTCTCTCTGGCGCTCTCTTGTTGTCACATCAGTTCATCTTCTCCCTGGCCCTCTCTTGTTGTCACATCAGTTCATCTTCTCCCTGGCCCTCTCTTGTTGTCACATCAGTTCATCTTCTCCATGGCGCTCTCTTGTTGTCACATCAGTTCATCTTCTCACTGGCCCTCTCTTGTTGTCACATCAGTTCATCTTCTTCCTGGCGCTCTCTTGTTGTCACATCAGTTCATCTTCTCCCTGATGCTCTCTTGTTGTCACATCAGTTCTTCTCCCTGAAGCTCTCTTGCTGTCACATCAGTTCATCTTCTCCCTGGCGCTCTCTTGTTGTCACATCAGTTAATCTTCTCCCTGATGCTCTCTTGTTGTCACATCAGTTCATCTTCTCCCTGGTGCTCTCTTGTTGTCACATCAGTTCATCATCTCACTGGTGCTCTCTTGCTGTAACATCAGTTCCTGTTATGTGTTGTGTCGGTGTTAAAAGTTGTTGTACCTGAATTCTAATGCGATGTAGTAGCCAGGGCAGGGGACTACAGACAGAAAGTTTCCATAATCTGTCTGATAGGACAACAGACAGACAGTTCCCATAATCTGTATTACAATATAAATGCTTATTCGGTTTCGGGTGAATAATTCAGCTATCCTACAATATTTATAAATGTATATGGCAAGGACGCTGGGCTTTCAAGCGAGAGCCCCAGGTTCGAATCCTCGGTAAGACACCGTGTTTATACCATATTTATAGCAGAAATACTTTGTTATCCATGTTATTGTCATTTCAATAAACACGCGCCCCTTGACCCCCACAGGCTTATCTATGGTGTGCTGGCCGGAATCACGATCTGGACACTGGTCGAGCAGGGCAAAAAGGATCTTAGGAATCTGCGGTCATTGCCTGGACTATTCATATTTCTCATCATCTGTTTACTGATGTCGACCCACCCGGCAAAGGTATGTAGGTATCTAGTTATTGATGTCAACCCATCCAGCCAAGGTGAGCTGGTATCTAGTTATTGATGTCAACCCATCCAGCCAGGGTGAGCTGGTATCTAGTTAACTGATGTCGACCCACCCAGCCAAGGTGAGCTGATATCTAGTTACTGATGTCGACCCACCCAGCCAAGGTAAGCGTGTATCTGATGTAGACCCACTCAGTCATAGTAGGCAGCGTAAGCCTTTGATCTGTCCTTGTGAAGAAAGTTTTTGTCGACGATATCCCAGTCGCCTTCTTCTTCATAATCAATGAGTCATGTGGGTGCTTGTATGTGTGAATGTATGATCTTCCCAATGTTTGAGTGCTCTTTGATTCTACAATAAAAGTAACTGAAACAACAGCAGTGGTGGTATCGTAAAAGTAGTAGTAGTGTTAGTAGTAATAGTAAAAGTAGTAAAAAGTAAAGTAAAGTAACTAAAATTTGTTTATGTCTTCAGGTGAATAAGGTATATAGGGCTAGACCTATATTTTATAGACCAATCATGACTCTGTGGTGAATATTATACCGGCCTCCTTTACTTTCCAGGATGTTACCTGCTCCCATGTAAAGCTAGGTCGGCCTGGCCGCTAAAGTATTTTTTTTAAGTCCGGCTTTCTTTATAAAACTCCACGACCTACGGATCTGTAGGCAAGCGTCTAACCTCTACACCACAGCTGCTACAACTAGTAGGACTATGAGTACGGTTATAGTCATAGTAGCAGCGACAGCAGCTGCAGCAGCAGTAGTAGCAGTAATTGTAGTATAGCAGTAGTGCTGGCGATGTTAATGGTAGAATACAACCACAGTGTGATGTTAGAATAGACGGTATCCCGTTAATCCAAGTCGATAATTCAAATATCTGGTTACAACAATCAAACGGAAGAAGTGTGTCAAAAATTACGAGCATAATAGGCCAGGCTAAGGCTGCATTTCACAGGATCAAGAAGATCTTGTGCAACAGGTTCCTCTCTTTTGATGTCCGAAAGAGAGTATTAAAATGTTTAGAAAATATATGCTGTATATTAGTGAATCATGGAATATGAATGCACAAATTAGAACTTGGAAGCGATGGAGATGTGGTTTCTTAGACAAATGTTAAGAATTCCTTGGACTGCCAAGGTAACTAACGAGGATTACTTGAAAAGAGTCAATGAAAGCAGATCAAAATATACAACTATAAGAAAAGCCAAGCACTGTTCTGTGGTCATGTGATGGGAAGGGGGGAGGGGGAGACTTTGGAGTATATTGTGACAACTGAGAAGATCAACGGTGTAAAAGGGAAACACAGGCCGAGAGAGAGAGAGAGAGAGAGAGAGAGAGAGAGAGAGAGAGAGAGAGAGAGAGAGAGAGAGAGAGAGAGAGAGAGAGAAAGAGAGAGAGAGAGATGATGATGATGACGGATGGATTGCGACGGTGACACAGAGGAATATCATCGGTGGAACTCACCAGAGGACCAGAGACTAAGATCTGTGAAAATGCATGAACGCCTACGCCAGTCGACAGGGCACGTCATGATGATGTACTGATATACCCAATGCTTCTGAATATACAACAGAACCAAAGATTTTAGTTACAGTACAACAGACATGTTTCTGTTCACCAATGATTTTAGTTACAGTACAACAGACATGTTTCTGTTCACCAATGATTTTAGTTACAGTACAACAGACATGTTTCTGTTCACCAAACATTTTAGTTACAGTACAACAGACATGTTTCTGTTCACCAAAGATTTTAGTTACAGTACAACAGACATGTTTCTGTTCACCAAACATTTTAGTTACAGTACAACAGACATGTTTCTGTTCACCAAAGATTTTAGTTACAGTACAACAGACATGTTTCTGTTCACCAAACATTTTAGTTACAGTACAACAGACATGTTTCTGTTCACCAAAGATTTTAGTTACAGTACAACAGACATGTTTCTGTTCACCAAAGATTTTAGTTACAGTACAACAGACATGTTTCTGTTCACCAATGATTTTAGTTACAGTACAACAGACATGTTTCTGTTCACCAAACATTTTAGTTACAGTACAACAGACATGTTTCTGTTCACCAAACATTTTAGTTACAGTACAACAGACATGTTTCTGTTCACCAAACATTTTAGTTACAGTACAACAGACATGTTTCTGTTCACCAAAGATTTTAGTTACAGTACAACAGACATGTTTCTGTTCACCAATGATTTTAGTTACAGTACAACAGACATGTTTCTGTTCACCAAAGATTTTAGTTACAGTACAACAGACATGTTTCTGTTCACCAAAGATTTTAGTTACAGTACAACAGACATGTTTCTGTTCACCAATGATTTTAGTTACAGTACAACAGACATGTTTCTGTTCACCAAAGATTTTAGTTACAGTACAACAGACATGTTTCTGTTCACCAAACATTTTAGTTACAGTACAACAGACATGTTTCTGTTCACCAAAGATTTTAGTTACAGTACAACAGACATGTTTCTGTTCACCAAAGATTTTAGTTACAGTACAACAGACATGTTTCTGTTCACCAAACATTTTAGTTACAGTACAACAGACATGTTTTCTGTTCACCAAAAGATTTTAGTTACAGTACAACAGACATGTTTCTGTTCACCAAAGATTTTAGTTACAGTACAACAGACATGTTTTTCTGTTCACCAAACATTTTAGTTTACAGTACAACAGACATGTTTCTGTTCACCAAAGATTTTAGTTACAGTACAACAGACATGTTTCTGTTCACCAAACATTTTAGTTACAGTACAACAGACATGTTTCTGTTCACCAATGATTTTAGTTACAGTACAACAGACATGTTTCTGTTCACCAAAGATTTTAGTTACAGTACAACAGACATGTTTCTGTTTCACCAAACATTTTAGTTACAGTACAACAGACATGTTTCTGTTCACCAAAGATTTTAGTTACAGTACAACAGACATGTTTTCTGTTCACCAAAGATTTTAGTTACAGTACAACAGACATGTTTCTGTTCACCAAACATTTTAGTTACAGTACAACAGACATGTTTCTTGTTCACCAAAGATTTTAGTTACAGTACAACAGACATGTTTCTGTTCACCAAAGATTTTAGTTACAGTACAACAGACATGTTTCTGTTCACCAATGATTTTAGTTTACAGTACAACAGACATTTTTTTCTGTTCACCAAACATTTTTTTTTACAGTACAACAGACATGTTTCTGTTCACCAAAGATTTTAGTTACAGTACAACAGACATGTTTCTGTTCACCAAACATTTTAGTTACAGTACAACAGACATGTTTCTGTTCACCAATGATTTTAGTTACAGTACAACAGACATGTTTCTGTTCACCAAAAATTTTAGTTACAGTACAACAGACATGTTTCTGTTCACCAAACATTTTAGTTACAGTACAACAGACATGTTTCTGTTCACCAATGATTTTAGTTACAGTACAACAGACATGTTTCTGTTCACCAAAGATTTTAGTTACAGTACAACAGACATGTTTCTGTTCACCAAACATTTTAGTTACAGTTCAACAGACATGTTTCTGTTCACCAAAGATTTTAGTTACAGTACAACAGACATGTTTCTGTTCACCAAAGATTTTAGTTACAGTACAACAGACATGTTTCTGTTCACCAAACATTTTAGTTACAGTACAACAGACATGTTTCTGTTCACCAAAGATTTTAGTTACAGTACAACAGACATGTTTCTGTTCACCAAAGATTTTAGTTACAGTACAACAGACATGTTTCTGTTCACCAATGATTTTAGTTACAGTACAACAGACATGTTTCTGTTCACCAAACATTTTAGTTACAGTACAACAGACATGTTTCTGTTCACCAAAGATTTTAGTTACAGTACAACAGACATGTTTCTGTTCACCAAACATTTTAGTTACAGTACAACAGACATGTTTCTGTTCACCAATGATTTTAGTTACAGTACAACAGACATGTTTCTGTTCACCAAACATTTTAGTTACAGTACAACAGACATGTTTCTGTTCACCAAACATTTTTAGTTACAGTACAACAGACATGTTTCTGTTCACCAAACATTTTAGTTACAGTACAACAGACATGTTTTCTGTTCACCAAACATTTTAGTTACAGTACAACAGACATGTTTCTGTTCACCAAACATTTTAGTTACAGTACAACAGACATGTTTCTGTTCACCAAACATTTTAGTTACAGTACAACAGACATGTTTCTGTTCACCAAACATTTTAGTTACAGTACAACAGACATGTTTCTGTTCACCAAAGATTTTAGTTACAGTACAACAGACATGTTTCTGTTCACCAAAGATTTTAGTTACAGTACAACAGACATGTTTCTGTTCACCAATGATTTTAGTTACAGTACAACAGACATGTTTCTGTTCACCAATGATTTTAGTTACAGTACAACAGACATGTTTCTGTTCACCAAAGATTTTAGTTACAGTACAACAGACATGTTTCTGTTCACCAAACATTTTAGTTACAGTACAACAGACATGTTTCTGTTCACCAAAGATTTTAGTTACAGTACAACAGACATGTTTCTGTTTCACCAATGATTTTAGTTTACAGTACAACAGACATGTTTCTGTTCACCAATGATTTTAGTTACAGTACAACAGACATGTTTCTGTTCACCAAAGATTTTAGTTACAGTACAACAGACATGTTTCTGTTCACCAAAGATTTTAGTTACAGTACAACAGACATGTTTCTGTTCACCAATGATTTTAGTTACAGTACAACAGACATGTTACTGTTCACCAGAGATTTTAATTACAGTACAACAGACATGTTTCTGTTCACCAAACATTTTAGTTACAGTACAACAGACATGTTTCTGTTCACCAAAGATTTTAGTTACAGTACAACAGACATGTTTCTGTTCACCAAAGATTTTAGTTACAGTACAACAGACATGTTTCTGTTCACCAAAGATTTTAGTTACAGTACAACAGACATGTTTCTGTTCACCAAACATTTTAGTTACAGTACAACAGACATGTTTCTGTTCACCAAAGATTTTAGTTACAGTACAACAGACATGTTTCTGTTCACCAAAGATTTTAGTTACAGTACAACAGACATGTTTCTGTTCACCAAACATTTTAGTTACAGTACAACAGACATGTTTCTGTTCACCAAACATTTTAGTTACAGTACAACAGACATGTTTCTGTTCACCAAAGATTTTAATTACAGTACAACAGACATGTTTCTGTTCACCAAACATTTTAGTTACAGTACAACAGACATGTTTCTGTTCACCAAAGATTTTAGTTACAGTACAACAGACATGTTTCTGTTCACCAAAGATTTTAGTTACAGTACAACAGACATGTTTTCTGTTCACCAAACATTTTAGTTACAGTACAACAGACATGTTTCTGTTCACCAAACATTTTAGTTACAGTACAACAGACATGTTTCTGTTCACCAAAGAATTTTTAGTTACAGTACAACAGACATGTTTCTGTTCACCAAACATTTTAGTTACAGTACAACAGACATGTTTCTGTTCACCAAACATTTTAGTTACAGTACAACAGACATGTTTCTGTTCACCAAACATTTTAGTTACAGTACAACAGACATGTTTCTGTTCACCAAAGATTTTAGTTACAGTACAACAGACATGTTTCTGTTCACAAACATTTTAGTTACAGTACAACAGACATGTTTCTGTTCACCAAAACATTTTAGTTACAGTACAACAGACATGTTTCTGTTCACCAAAGATTTTAGTTACAGTACAACAGACATGTTTCTGTTCACCAAAGATTTTAGTTACAGTACAACAGACATGTTTCTGTTCACCAAACATTTTAGTTACAGTACAACAGACATGTTTCTGTTCACCAAAGATTTTAGTTACAGTACAACAGACATGTTTCTGTTCACCAAAGATTTTAGTTACAGTACAACAGACATGTTTCTGTTCACCAAAGATTTTAGTTACAGTACAACAGACATGTTTCTGTTCACCAAAGATTTTAGTTACAGTACAACAGACATGTTTCTGTTCACCAAAGATTTTAGTTACAGTACAACAGACATGTTACTGTTCAATCAATCAGGTGCCGTCTCCGCAGTAAAGGTAGGCTGCAGTGGATCTCCAACACGCTCCGTCTCTTGTCCTGGCTCCACACTCACTCAAACTTTGTCCCTTTGTTGATATTGTGCTCCCACTTGTTTCGTTGCATACTTCTTGCACCGATGCCATCAACCTTTGCCTGAAGTAAGGTTTTTAAAAACATTGCAATATCTTGTTATGTGGCCAAAATATTTCAAGTATCTCGTGTTTTTTCTTTCTTTAAGTAATTCTCTTTTTTTCCCGCAGTCTTTCCATAACCTCTGCAATTGACTGTTTTTCTTTCCATGAAATATGACCTACCCTTATGTATATTCGTACTTCCGGAGACTCAATTCGATTTTCTAGTTCCTTGTTTATTGTCCAAGTTTCCACACCATATAGCAGGATTGAGTGTACATAACATTTGATGGTTCTCATTTTTAATGTTTTGTTTGTTTTTCTAGCTGTCAATAATTGTTGCATCTTACTGAAGATTATTGTTACAATTTCCTTTGTAGTTACTGTTACATGTTGCCGTTACTAGTGTATGAATGTACTGTTGACTGTAACATGTTGCCGTTACTAGTGTATGAATGTACTGTTGATTGTAACATGTTGCCGTTACAAGTGTATAAAATGTACTGTTGACTGTAACATGTTGCCGTTACTAGTGTATGAATGTACTGTTGACTGTAAAATGTTGCCGTTACAAGTGTATAAATATACTGTTTTGACTGTAACATGTTGCCG
>CAJHNH020002943.1:0-17500 GCA_905116865.2 Candidula unifasciata
CAAGAACTGGAATCTTTATGGGCAGATTTGGGAGGACAGATGTTTTGAGGTTGTCAAACGTGGAAATCTGCACAAGGTAAACACACACATGTACACAGCACTAAATTCTTCTTCTTCTTCTGCGTTCGACATCAGTCATGCTAAACATTGAGTCCCGTCTGGGTTACAATTAGGATTGTGCGTTTAAGGCCGCCACTGGTCACTTATAGCTTCTTTTGCAATGTGGCTCCCTTGGGCCAGATCCACAGTCTTTGCTGGGAGATATTAGGGCAGTACTGCATTATGTGCTCAGGGGTCTTTCTTTCTGCTCCACAATCACAGGTAGCAGATTCTTTTATGCCTATCCTGTACAGGTGTGCTCTAAGACCACAGTGTCCTGTCCGAAGTCTAAAAATTGATGTTTGTTCTTTCCTGTTGAGTTTGTTTATGCTGTCACTTTCTGGTCTATAATCTCCATTCTGCCTTCTCCACTCCCGCTCGAAAGACTGCTTTAGTGCTGTTTTGGTTTCCTTGTAGCTGTGTAGTGGATGAGGTTGTGGAAGATTACTCCCAGCTTTTGCCAACTCATCTGGTCTCTCATTTCCTTGAATACCACAGTGGGCTAGTATCCACTGCAAGAACAGTTCTGCTTCCTTGGAGAGTAAACCAATGTTGGTCCTTAGATCTGCAATTAGTTTGTCTTGTTTTTTGCTTGATAGTGCTTGGAGAACAGACAATGAGTCGCTAAGTATAACAATTTTGTGCCCCCTGTGTTCTTGAGTGATGAGATTTTGGACTGCAGAAAGGAGGGCAGTTGCCTCAGCTCTGAACTTAGTGCAGATGTCACCTGCTGGTAGAGAGAGAGTTTCTACTCTGCTGCTAGGGGGTTTAATGTATTTTCCACAGCCCCTTTTCTGACTGCATCTGTACCAGAGCCGTCGGTGTAAACCTGGGTCCAAGTGGTGTTGGGATACTTCTCATTCTCCACTAAATAAAAACAGATGATTTAAAGATCATTAAAATTGCGGGCTTCTAATGCTTCTACAATAGACGGCAACTCGGACAGCTCATTCTTGTTCGTGACAACATACCGGTGTCTGAGGTGGACATGTCTGAGTGGAATAGTAACGACTTACAAGTACACGTAGTCAGAGTGTTGGGCCCGGCACCGTTTGTGATTGTCAGTATGTACGCCTGTAATGGAAAGGTGGACACAACGAAATAGCAGAGTGTGCTCCAGACGGAGGACAGGAAAGTCCTTTACTGCGGAGATTTCAACGCCAGAGGCAACCAGTAATAAACTGGGAGAAGACCTGTAGGATGCCTTAGTGTCTGCCAATCTAGTGTGCTTAAGCGACGGAAAGGTTACATGAATGGCACTCCGACTTTGAAGGAAGCTCCCAATCAGTCGACTCTTACGACATGATTTTGGGTAGGCAGTGGGTCTATTCTTGTTTTCCCTATAATAGGGCCCCGGAACCCACACGGGGATGTCCGAATGTGTTCCTTTTATCCTTATCATCCTGAGGTTTTCCTTGTAGTTCATCCTCCGTTTGGCTCATTCTCCTTATTATTTTGTCCTTGTGTCCTCCAGTGTGTCTTGTACTTTATCCTTATCTTGATACTTTTCTGTCTACAGTTTTCCCAGAATCTGGCCCTGAAAGCCCAACTGCTGGCAACAGACAGAAAAGAACTTGTTGAAGCCAGCCCCTTCGATAAAAAATGGGGCATCGGTCTAGCCAAAGAAAATGCCCTGTCCTGGAACAAGGCAACCTGGCAAGGTCAAAACCTGCTGGGTAAAGCTCTTACAGAAGTACGAGAAGAACTCATGAAAGCAAGCGGCCATTAGCTCTCTATGTGCCAAAGTGCTCAGCATACAGCCTTACCAGAGGGTGTCAGAACCTGCCGGTTCAGGCACCTGTCACCCCTCCTAAAAACGAAAATTTTAAGTCTTCTTCTTCTTCTTCTTCTCTTCTTCTTTGTGTTCAGTTTCATATGCTCAAGTCAGACCATCAATCAGGTGGGTTGCCTCAATGAACTCACATGTCAGTAGCAGTTCCTTCATGGTTCCCCATTTCTTGCTATGCGCACTTTGCTCTTGAAGCCAGGTGTCTTTTCCAAGTTGTAGGTAGAGTGGGCAGGTCTGCAGAATGTGCTCAGGTGTTTGTGGTCCTGTTTGACAGACAGGCACACTGTGAGGACTGTACCAGGTTGTGTCAGAACCTGCCGGTTAAGGCACATTTCACCCCTCCTAAAAACAAACAAAAAATGAGAAACTGAACCTCACAGTCAAGAAAATTTGTAAAGCGGTTTTAAGCACGGGCATACCCCACCATGTATGTATAGAAGTTCTGTTTTAAGTATACTATCTGTTTATACATTATCATCATCATCAATGTCCACTTCTGCCATTAAGCGTTATGGGGAGGAACAGTTTGCGATCCATTTTTTGATGAGAAGCAATGGCTATTGTCATTCCGTGTCTATGCTAGGTTAATTGGTATCCTTTACATGACGTTGCAGAACCAACCCTAACAGCCACTGGCTGTTGTGTGTGGTTTTTCTAGGCAAATTTACGTCTAGTAGTTTGCCATTGCTTACTGGACGGTCGGCTTTCATGATACCACTGTCGAAACCACCGCAAGGCCCATGGCCCGCAGCTGGGATCGAACCCGGCATTACGAAGCGTTCACATCGACTCCGTGTCTATGTAGAAGCTCTTTAATGTCATCAGTCCATATCACCTAGGGAGGCCTCTTGATTTCTTTTCAGATCCTTTCATGTGTAGCGCCTGTGTTGGTAGTTGTTCTGGCTGTACTCTACTAAATGACGAAACCATTTGATCTTCTGTTTCTCAATGAATTTGCTGCGTAGTTTTGTTCCTACAGTCTGTCTGATAATATCATTTCTAACTTTGTCTCGGGTGGCTAAGTTGACGGTTTTCCTTTTATCTGTTTATACATTTCATATTATTTCAAATCTGTTATTAATTTATTTGCCATTCAGCACATAATGTAAAAATTATTATTATTATTATTACTATTGCATACTTAAACAAGGTGTGAGCCTCTCTTTCTCTCTCAAGGTGTGTATGATATGTATGTTTGCTCGCGCGCGTGTGCTTGATATGTATGTATGTGTAGGCGTGTTTGTATACATATGACTCTGAGTATGTTGTTTGTCTGCTTGTGTATCTGCGCGTGTGTCTGCGAATGTATGCGTCTGTGTCCTTGTGTATGTGCGAATGTGTGTGTGTTCGCGCGTATGTCCACGTGTATGTTTCAGTGTGAACTGGTTTCTTTTTCTGCATATTTGATGTGACTGTGTGTATATCTGTCTCTGTGGGTGTCAGTGTGTGTTTGTCTGCCTGTTTGTCTGTATTTGTGTGTGTGTGTGTTTGACTGCGTGTGTGTCTATGTGGCTGTATGTATGAGGCTGCATGTTTGTCTGCGTATGTGTGGTGTGTGTGTCAGTGTGTGAGCACGAATGTAAATATGTGTGCTGTGTGTTTCCCTGTGTGTGCTTATATGTAAGTGTCTGTTTGTGTGTCTGTATTTTTGTCTGAGTGTTTGTGTCTCTGTGGGAGTGTCCATGTGTGCATGTGTGTGTCTCCATGCATGACTGGATTTATGACTGTATGTGTGTATGCCTGTATTACGTATGTATGTATGAATGTATATATGTATGCCTGTATGTTTGTATCTATGTATGTATGTTTGTGTGTACGTATGCATGTTTGTTTATATGTATCTGTGTATGTATGTATGTAATGTATGCATGCAGGTTTGTGTGTGTATGTGAGTGGGTGAGCGTGTGTATGCAGGTGTATGTATGCACGCGCGGGTTTTTGCATGCACTTTACAACTCATGCTTTTGTGTTCTTTTATAATATTCATAATATGCATAACATCACATGATCATAACATGCTTTATTAGTAAAATACAACTGCTGTGCGAAAGATGGTTGACTGGAAGGGCCGAATGTAAGACGGGCCTGTGTGCCCAATGTGTGACCCTTTGAAAATAAAGTTCGTTCGTTCGTTCGTTCTCTTTTTCACACATACACACACACACTCACTCACTCATGCACAGTGAGAATAAGTGAAATAAACATAATATAAAGACGTAATTGTTTTTTTTTTTTGGGGTGTACGTTAATAAGCGATGTATGCAAGAAATTATGCGTGAAAGGAGAGAGATGCGAATGTTTTAAGGGTCTATTTCTTACTTAACTGGAAATAAGTTTAGTTAATTTTGTTAATAGTTTGTTCTCTTGTTCTTTTGTTTGTTTACTTCCTTTGTTCTTGTAATTGTACTTTTGTTCGTCTGTTCGTTGTTGTTGTTGTTGTTCTTCTTCTCATTTCCCGCTGGAGTATAGACTGGCAGTCAAATCTTGTCAAGCCTAAAAGGGCTAAAGTAATGCACACGCGCGAGTAGTAGTAGCTGCAGCAACAGTAATAGGAGCAGTAGCAACATCATTGCTATTACTGGTTCAAAATCATCATTGCCATTACTGGTTGAACATTATCATTGCCATTACTGGATTAACATTATCATTGCCATTACTGGTTCATCATCATCATTGCCGTTACTGGTTCAACATTATCCTTGCCATTACTGGTTCAACGTCATCTTGTCATTAGTGGTTCAACGTCATCATTACCATTACTGGTTCAACATCATCATTGCCATAACTGGTTCAACATTGTCATTGTCGTTACTGGTTCAACATTATCATTGCCATTACTGGTTTAACATCTTCATTGCCATTACTGGTTCGACATCATCTTGTCATTAGTGGTTCAACGTCATCATTACCATTACTGGTTCAACATCATCATTGCCATAACTGGTTCAACATTATCATTGTCGTTACTGGTTCAACATCATCATTGCCATTACTGGTTCAACATCATCATTACCATTACTGGTTCAACATTATCATTACCATTACTGGTTCAACATCATCATTACCATTTCTGGTTCAACACCATCATTACCATTACTGGTTCAACTTTATCATTACAATTACTGGTTCAACATCATTACCATTACTGATGTCCCACACGGGGACTTTTGGTTGTAGTAGTTGTTGGGAGAGTTGGACATCACTAGCTGTGCGGCCCTCAATCCTCAGGTTCAAATACCCCTTGCCTACATCGCAACGAGTTAATACAGGCAGTAATGGAAGTAGTAGTAGTTGTAGTAGTAGTAGCTGTAGAAATAGCAGTTGTAGTATCATCAGTAGTAGCAGTAGAATAGTTATCATAGTACTAATAAGTAAAGTAAAAGAAAATTAAAGATCCCTTTTCACTCCTTAGGTTTATCGGGCAAATGGAAATAGCACCCATATTTTTACAGACTAATCGGCAATGGTGGGTAATGTGGTCAGCATTACGTCGGCCGACTTTACTTTTCCAGGACATCCATCCTGGTACCCATTTTAGGCTGGTTCGACCTACGACGCCCCATACCATGATACAAATCCACGCAGCCAACAGTGGGTTTCGAGCGCGGTGCGTCGGAATTACGAGTCGGAATCGCAACGCCAGAGCAACGGACGTCGCTATACTACTAACAGTAACATAATTAATAGTAGTCGCCGTAACAGCGGCATTAGTAGAAAACTTACTTATATCAGGCAAGGCAGCTGCATGAAGTCCAGATGAATTATTTTGTCTGAATCTCAGTCGTTACTGCGGAAGGTTACAAATGGACAAATGTGGCAATAGTTTGTACCAAGTATTAGTACGCCAACATTGCAGGAAATCACGTGGATATACTGTCCGGAACGTACAGGAGTGCGAGGGAATCAAAGATCTGATTTTCTGGCTACAAAATCTATAGCTACTGGAACACTTGTACTGGACAAGGATGATATTCTGAAGACCATATAAGAACGAATGCTGTTAGAAGACACGAGGTTAGATGAAATAACATGCGAAAGAATGTGTGAACGAAGAATTAGGAGTGGATCCGGCAAGTAGGGACGTATCAAAGGAAGAGAGCTACGTGTGTATAATCAGTGTGCTATGGGAACAGCATCTACACCTTAAGAAATTCGTTACGGGAGACAGAGCATCTTTGGTTATACCCGGTGTGCTATGATGTCGATTCTTAAATCAGTAAACAGTAACGAAATCCAATCGGACAAGCAACAGATTAACCAAATCGATATATATAAAAATCAATGTTTGTGTGTTTGTTTGCCCCCAATAGACTCGGAAACTACTGAACCGATTTAGCTGAAATTTTCAGGATATGTTTGTTTTGATACCGGATGTTGAACCATCAGGGTTTGAAATTCAACCTGTCACTGTTAGGGATAGGTGACCACAATTTAAGCCATACTATTCGAAACTAATATTTATAATTTTAGTGATTTCTAATTATAGCCACGTTAGTAATTGCGCATGCGCCGCCGTAGTCAGAACGCAAGGCTTCCGCCATTCGCCGGCGAGTTACGTGCAGCCAACGCCTTCTCTAATACATAGAGTAGGTCGAGGTACAGCAAACAAGACTATCTCTATATTTGCGACAATAACCATATTAAACACGATTTCTATTTTCTGTTTTTTTTTCAAACAACCTTAGATGGGGGAGGGGGGGGGGGGCAATCAAGGACTATCTCGACGTCGGCGCAGACAGTGACTGCGACATTAACTTCATTAATCGTGTTAGACACGTGTGATTTCTATTGTTGTGCCGTTTCATTAATATATCTGGAGTATCTGTCTACGAGAAAACAATTGCCTGCGGTTTTGAATTGTGTTTTAATCAGGACACCGTAGTAGGGACACACATCTCTAATATTTAAGTTCTCTTTTCGTTTATCCGATTAAGTGGCTGCTAGGTCGAACGGTTAGAACACTGGGTTCCTGTGCGGGAGACCTGGGTTCGAATCCGCAGTAGTTAATTTTTTTTACCCCGGACTAAAATAATGTCCTCATCTGTTCTGTCGTGGTGACAGCACTAGCCATGTTGCCTTAATATTTAAAAAAAAAAAAAAAGGACAAGTAAATGGGTAAACTATTTGATAATTAAATTTGACCATTTCGCATACTTATGATTGCATTTTTAAACTTTCCGATTGCATGGTTACGCTGAAATTTTATAGATTTTTATTTATTTTCATTTAGATTTAGTTATTTAATCTGCGTTGGAATTTTAAGCTGTGCTGTTTACCATGGCGTTCATTTCCTAATTATGGTGTTTTTTTCCTGTGTTCATTTGCTTTTCAAGTGTTGTTTTTTTTTCTCCCAACTACTTCAATGAGAGAAATAGTTGTCGGTGAATTTGAGGGGGGGGGGGGGGAACTCTTTACTGAGAGAGCTTTCAGTCACAGTAACTGCTTTACCCACTTAAAGTAGCAACAGCAGTAATAGTTGTGGTTGGGCTGTTACACCATAGTGCTCTCATGTGAAGACCGCCGGTAAGGTTATGGCGTTCTTCTGTCGGCAAGTGAAATTATACATCCTAACCTGACCAGTCTGTGGCGACAGCCCTAGCCATGCGGAACCAAATCTTCTGGCTCACGACTCTCTGTCTACTCCGATGGTAACACAGATAGCAGTGACATTATTTTAGTAGTTGTACTGGTACTTGAAGGATGATGTGGTAAATATTACACTAGCCCCATTCACTACCTATTACAATTCCTGCTCCTCATTTTAGTCCAGATGGACAGGGATGTCAATGTCAGTTACAGCAACAACAAAATATCGCCAGGTAATGATTTTCAAATATTTCGAAGAGGGAGAGAGCAGTCGTCGGTGGAAGAGGGGAGGGAAGGGGGGTAATGACTTAAATTTAAGAGAACTTAAAGAGCTTTACACGTGATTTTCAAGTTCTCATTACCTAATTTGTTTATATTTTACTAACGCTACCTCCGCTTTTCTATTTTTTACGACTTACTTTGTTATTTACAAGTACAGTTGTAGCTTTACTTCCGTCTCCTATAAAAATACAAACAGCTTTAGCATGTGATAACCAAATAACCACTTTTGTTACCGTGCTAATAGCACCATTTAAACGACCACTAATATAAAGACACAATTATATGGTGCGAGTTCTAAAGTTGGAAAACCAGACTATCTCTATATAAATGTGCAGAGAATGATTGCGACATTAACTATATTAGACACGTGCGATTTCTATTTTCTTTCATTTCCATTTAGCCAAACTATGCCACAGCAACGCGTGGCCGGGTACAGCTAGTACAATATAAAAGACACAATTCACATATCTACAGGTATGATCGGCACATTGTTCATGATATTTTTTTCGGTGGGTGATATGCCCAGTATCACATCGGCCACCTTTACTTCCTTTTTGACTGCCCTACGTGGGCTTGGCTACTAAATTAATTTGTTAAATAAACCTAAACACAGAATTGAACCCTCCACCATTGGCCCGGAAAGCAAACTTACTATCCACTGCAATAAAGTGACTCCCTTTTAACCCAAATTATAAACAGTCACGTCGGAATAGGTTAAATGCAGCTGGAGAGGGCGGAGCATTAACAGACGTGCCAATGGGTAAGTTATGTTATGTTGTGCTAGTTTCAGCTTAATAGCAAACGGGTCACCCCACAGTTGCTCCGCTCCTGTGCCAACGAAAAACATACAGAATGTTCATCACAGTCCCTTGTGGAGAGATTGGTGAGTGCTGTATCAGCATATGCACCAGCATACACACGCTTTAAAGGCTTACGGTAGCCATCAGAAGTGCTAACACAAACAGTCCGACATTAGAAATGCAGTTCATCATCGACGGTAGCAGATGTAACCAACAAATCAGCAGCTGATTTCAATTTCAATCATTTTCAATCACATAAGGGTACTACCAATATTGTGACGACAGGCCACGTGCCATTTTCTGAATCTACAATTCACAACACAACGGGTAAATGGGTAAATACTGGACCTGCAGCGAACTCTCGTCTGTAATCTCCGCTTATAGACGTAACTACGCGAGACAGGTAAACGTTTGGCTCTCCAGCCCAACCCATTCTACTAAAGCATTTAGCGGGCGAGTGACAAAAATGCAGCTCACTCGTTATTTTAGATGTTGCTGTATGTTGTATGGGGTGTGATTGCATCCAAGTACGCAGAAAGTTTTGTGCCCAAGTATTCAGGAAGTTTATTTGCGACCCAGTGTACTCAGGAAAGTTTCTTTGCCTGTTTGGAAAATGCGCACTAGTTTATCATTGAAGACCCGAGAATATTGTGTCTGTACAATTCGTTACATGTTCGAAACAAGTGTACTCGTCAGTTCACCATTGAAGATACAAAAGTAAACTACAGTATGGACAATTCGTTACCTGTTCGGGAAATGTGTACTTGTTAATTTACATTTAAAGACACATGGGTAAACTACAAAAGGGACAATCGGTTAACTATTCGGGAAATTTATGCTCGTTAGTTTACAGCTGAAGTCACTAGAGCACACTACATTATAGTCAATGAGTTAACTATTCGGGAAATTTATGCTCGTTAGTTTACAGCTGAAGTCACTAGAGTAAACTACATTATAGACAATGAGTTAACTATTCGGGAAATTTATGCTCGTTAGTTTACAGCTGAAGTCACTAGAGTAAACTACATTATAGACAATGAGTTAACTATTCGGGAAATTTATGCTTGTTAGTTTACAGCTGAAGTCACTAGAGTAAACTACATTATAGACAATGAGTTAACTATTCGGGAAATTTATGCTCGTTAGTTTACAGCTGAAGTCACTAGATTGAAGACCATTGAAGACGCAAGAGTAAGTTTGTTTCTGGACAATTTGTTTACTGTGCGACAAACGTGTACTCGTTAGTTCACCATCGAAGACACGAGAGTAAGTTTGTTTCTGGACAATTTGTTTACTGTGCGACAAACGTGTACTCGTTAGTTCACCATTGAAGACACGAGAGTAAGTTTGTTTCTGGACAATTTGTTTACTGTGCGACAAACGTGTACTCGTTAGTTCACCATCGAAGACACGAGAGTAAGTTTGTTTACTTGATAGTTCACTATAGAAATGATCATTTAAAGTATAAAGTATGTGTTCACACATTTCATATTATTTCTCATTGTGAGGAAAACAAACATGCCCCAAGGCATGTCGTAAGTGTTATGTTGTGCTAGTTTCAGCTTCATAGCAAACGGGTCACCCCATAGTTGCTCCGCTCCTGTGCCAACGAAAAACATACAGAATGTTCATCACAGTCCCTTGTGGAGAGATTGGTGAGTGCTGTATCAGCATATGCACCAGCATACACACGCATTAAAGGCTTACGGTAGCCATCAGAAGTGCTAACACAAACAGTCCGACATTAGAAATGCAATTCATCATCGACGGTAGCAGAGGTAACCAACAAATCAGCAGCTGATTTTAATTTCAATTAATTTCAATCACAAAAGGGTACTACCAATATTGTGACGACAGGCCACGTGCCATTTTCTGAATCTACAATTCACAACACAACGGGTAAATGGGTAAATACTGGACCTGCAGCGAACTCTCGTCTGTAATCTCCGCTTATAGACGTAACTACGCGAGACAGGTAAACGTTTGGCTCTCCAGCCCAACCCATTCTACTAAAGCATTTAGCGGGCGAGTGACAAAAATGCAGCTCACTGGTTATTTTAGATGTTGCTGTATGTTGTATGGGGTGTGATTGCATCCAAGTACGCAGAAAGTTTTGTGCCCAAGTGTTCAGCCCAAGTGTTCAGGAAGTTTATTTGCGACCCAGTGTACTCAGGAAAGTTTCTTTGCCTGTTTGGAAAATGCGCACTAGTTTATCATTGAAGACCCGAGAGTATTGTGTCTGTACAATTCGTTACTGAAGACGCAAGAGTAAATACAATTTTCTGGACAATTTGTTTACTGTGCGACAAACGTGTACTCGTTAGTTCACCATCGAAGACACGAGAGTAAGTTTGTTTCTAGACAATTTGTTTACTGTGCGACAAACGTGTACTCGTTAGTTCACCATTGAAGACGCAAGAGTAAATTTGTTTCTGGACAATTTGTTTACTGTGCGACAAACGTGTACTCGTTAGTTCACCATCGAAGACACGAGAGTAAGTTTGTTTCCAGACAATTTGTTTACTGTGCGACAAACGTGTACTCGTTAGTTCACCATCGAAGACACGAGAGTAAGTTTGTTTACTCGATAGTTCACTATAGAAATGATCATTTAAAGTATAAAGTACGTGTTCACACATTTCATATTATTTCAATTCCTGTATGGGTTCCAGGCTCCCATTGTGAGGAAAACAAACATGCCCCAAAGCATGTCGTAAGAGTCGACTAATTGGGAGCTTTCGTCGAAGTCGGAGTACATTTGCCTTAGAGACAAGGAACCAACAGTCTGCATGCAAATGAGCCAGACATGTGAAACAAATGTGCACGCAACACTCATTTTCTGGAACAGGACTAGAGTCCAGAAGTGGGCGAACAACATAACTTTCCGCTGGAGTTTACAAGCGGTGAACGCGAAGAAGAAGAAGATATTATTTCAAGCATATTATAATATTAAATTGCCACTCAGCATGACATAATAATAATAATAATAATAATAATAATAATAATATAATAATAATAATTACTGTTATCATTTTGCTGAATGGCAAGTGAATATAATAATATATTCAAATAATATGAAAAATACAAGCAATTAATTTCAAAGAAAACATGTCCCTCATGGGACCTGAGTACTCAGGTGCCGGCTCCACTGTGAAAAACTTGTTACATTTTTTCTTTCTGACTCCAATTCTGTCTTGTTATTTCTAGCCAGGAAGAAAATTATAGCTTCTATGATTACACTTACACTCTAACACGAAGCACTGGCTTACTGTTATTCTTAGTTAATCTAAAGTTAAAACTAAGCTTTACTAAAGAATGGGTAAACATAAGTTATGACAGAGGCAGACACAACAGTTAAGGTAGGCTTGTGTCGATGTTTATTATATTTGAAGTCTTGTGTATGGTGAATGGTGTTTCATTCTAAAGACTTCTGGCATGTAGTTTCTCTGCTGAACGTTATCCGGCCTATGTGTGTATTGCTCTTAAACACAACTCTCTGTTAAATTCTCAATAAGGGCTGGGATTTTTTTTTCACGTGGACTTGGACTTCTAGTAATTCCCCCTGGTGTCTGGGTATGGAGATAGGACGCCCGTGTGCATTGTTGAGCATGTAAAAAATTCTCTTGGCAGTTGGAAATCGAAAAGAGTAGCCTAACGACACTGCCTAGGCACAATTTAAAGTTACGAATCTATCCAAAGTATTTCAGGATCCTCGCCGGTGCTACGGGGCCTGTGCACTGTCCTGAGCCCCTTCGGACTCAAACTTGAGTTAAAAGAAGAACGGAGCACTTATGGGTTACTATGCTGTGCCATGATGTTGATCCGTTGTTCAAACATCAAACCCCTTGGAATGGAAGATGTTAAACAATTACTTGGGGCTAGGAAAGCTGCTTCGATGTAGCAACTAGATTCTCGCCTGTAGATCGGAAGGTCTTGAGAAAGCTGGACTGTTCCAAAAATGACATTGGCTTCCAGGTCGACCCAGCTTTAAATGGGTACCAGGTACAAACTTGAGAAGTAAAGGCAACCGGCGTGATGTTGACCACATCACCACCGAATGCGATTGATTTATAAAATATATTTCCAGCCCTATATGCCCAGTACGAAAAGGGTCCGTTTAAAAGACTCAAAATTAACTGCCTGTTCTGTACAGGACGCTGCAAACCTACCCCAGTCTTTGTTAGCTGTTTGTGGTTCTAATCGGCGACTTTACATTCAATAGTTTGCCCTTACTTCCCGAACGGTTCGACGCTCATACCGTTATCGAAAGTAAAGTAAAACGGCCGGTCGCCAAAATGCCTGCACTGACGTTAACAGTCACTTAGACACAAACACTGACACAAAGATTTCTTATTTTTCTTCTGTTTCTTTCTTTCTTTCTTCTTCTTCTTCTTCTTCTTCTTCTTCTTCTTCTTCTTCTTCTTCTTCTTCTTCTTCTTCTTCTTCTTCTTCTTCTTCTTCTTCTTCTTCTTCTTCTTCTTCTTCTTCTTCTTCTTCTTCTTCTTTTTCTTCTTTTTTTTTCATTTCCTTCTTCTACTTCTTCTCTGCGTTCATCGGCTGTAGATTCTGACAAAAATTATTGGTTGTTCGTCCACTTCTGGACCTTGGTCTTGTTCCAGAATGTCAGATTTGCGTGCATATCCGTTTTACAGACGACTTATTTGTACGCAGGCGGTTTTTCCCTCGTCTCTCATGCGGATGCGCACTGACATCGACGGAAACATCCCTAATTATTCACCTTTTAGGACATGCTTGTTGGGGGTAGCACACCCCCCCCCCACCCACCACCACCTTAAAAACAATGAACCCGTAACCCACATTGGGAGACAGCAAGAGTTAAAACTGGGATCTCACGGAAATCCTACGCCCAGCAAACAGTTAAGATCGGTTATTTCAGCGGGCGCACAAGGCAAACCAACATCTTGCAGTAACGCTGATGGGAAAGCAATTAGCTAACGTAGTTGGGGATGCGCCAGAATAACATTTCACTTCTGTAACATTCGTTTGTCGGTGTCTGTGGCTTAGGCGTGGCCAACTCGCTTAGTAACGCCGGGGTGCCGGGTTCGATCTCAGCTGCAGGCCGGCCGTTCAGGGGCACTGGCAAACTACTGGAGGTAAATTTCCCTGGAAACTCCACAACAGCCAAAGAATGCTGGGGTTGGTTCTGCAACGTCCTGTAAAGGATACACAACTAACTAACTAAACATTTATTTCTGCGTTTTGATTTCATTAAAAAAAGGAAATCAGCCCCACCTTCAACTGTTGGTATCATAAAGGATGTTTGTAAAGTCTCACAACAAATTGTATGTAGAACAAATCGGCGAAACTAAATACATTATGTCATCAAACAAAATGTGCTCCACAGACAATATATAGTGAATGGTTGTCGTCTGCTGGTGTAATTATGTGCATTCATAACAGAATGGTGTTATCGAGAGAAGAAATAATCTCTCCCCCCCCCACCCCACCCCCCCCCCCACCCGCTAAACGAGTGTTTCGAAATGGCGTTCGGTACACATGGATGGTTGTGACACACAGATATAGACTTCTAGAACGCTTAAATGTTTGCGAGTTCTGCTCACATACTACTCAATTAACATGTCGTTTTGCACAAAATAGTAAATAATGCAAATCAACGTCAGTGTATTCTACAATCGTTGTGCTAAATCATACAACTGTAGTTGGTTCGTACCAAAGTTCCCATGACAGGGCGGAGGGAAGGCATTCGCTGCTGAATGGTCGCTTCACCCTGTGACATTTAGGAGACGTTCTGGTAATGAGCACGTACTTTTCTACATTCTTTTACTCCGGCATGGTGGAATGCGGAGGAAGTGTCGCAGATAATTAACCTCCGATTTACATCAACTGCAGTTGTTACATCCCCCCCCCCCCAAATGTGTATATGATAGGAAAGAAGCTCACGGTTTAAGATTTATTCTTTCATAAACCAAACGCCGGCTGTGTAAAGAAATTTATCTTCATCATTGTCATACTGTGCCATTTTTTGTAACAGATAAGTCAAGGACCCTTTTTCCCCGCCTTCGTGAGTATTGAACCTAAAAGGCTAGACCCGTATTTTACAAATCAATATACACTTGCTTGGAGCTGTGTTCAGCATCACGCTGGCCTCCTTTACTTCCCATGACTTTACCCGGTACTCATTTAAGACTGTAGACCCGGAGGCCAAGGTCATTTTTGAAAAAAAAAGTCTTATCTGTCAGTACCTGAACCCATTCCTTTCGGATACACAGGCGAGCGTTTAGCCGCTACATCACGGCTGCTCTTTGTCACATAGGGCTCGAAGTACATTCTCCTCGTTTCCTTTCTGTCCTGCGCAGTCTCTTCGATATCATCTTGTGACCAGGCCAGCCGACATGGAGAAAACATTGAGGGCTCAGGACAGTGCCCCTCCCACCTCAATGGCATTGGGGGGGGGGGTCCCTTTAAAGTCTTATTTAACTGTGCAATAATATTAATAATAATGTGGCGCGGTGATATTTGTCACAGGCGTGAGGGGAAGTTAAGTCCAACATGATGTGTATAAGGATATACTCCGTACGTCACTCGGGCGCCAGTCCTTAACTATCCTGGTTGTACGGAACCTCACGCAAGACCCCTACAGCACGTCCTCGTCGTGCGCCACGGATAATGTCTCAAATGAGCATTAACAGAGCTGTCAGGGGATCTCGGAGTTCGGCGGCCCCCAGAGGTGATGTGTCCTTGTGGCTCTCATCAGCCCGCCCCCAAACGCTTGGGTGAAAAATGTTATCAAAACTCATTAGGAACATGAGTAGGTTTGCCAAACGTACAGCCAAAATTACAACCCTTGGTTAAAAGACTGCGGAGTAAAGAGAACATTGTTCACTGCACATCCTCTGTTAACCCTCAGTGTCGTCGTCACCGCGCTGAGGTACACCACAACAGCAACCATCCATAGGCTGGCCATTCATGTACATCCTCGGTTAACCCTCAGTGTCGTCGTCACCGCGCTGAGGTACACCACAACAGCAACCATCCATCGGACGGCTAAGCCTAATTGTCCGACAAAACTAGATCATACGGATCAAAATCTGACCATCAAAATTTGTATTGAACTGAAAAAGACCGAATGTCCACACCCAAAGACCCCACTCGCCCGAGTGTTGGGACAAAACGGATAACGATATGCTTGATGCAGGATGTAAAATTCTGTCGGGCTAACGGCTCGTCAAAGAAATCTAACGTGCGTAAAAAAATTTTTAAAAATGTACCTATCTGTGTGGTCACAAAAGTCCAAAACCCACGGGCTGCTCCCCGCTGACTTCCAGAGGGCGCAGCCCCTGTCGAGCGGGAGGCCTGATACGGTTGTGAGGTTAAGCAGGCATGTGCAGGACGTGACGATTCCTTGGGTGAGCCCAGAACCAGAGCGCCATGTGCCGGCTCTGCATGCATGGATGCCTCCTTGGATGACGGGGAATGCCCATGATCTGCCCCTGCCTTCCCTTGAGGGCTAACTGTTCCACAGGGGGCTGCCCCAAAGGGGTACTCCGAGGGCAATACCTGCGGAGAAGGAGACAAAGTGGACACCACACAAATCAGGCAACGTCTCGACCCACACAAAACAATGGCCACAGTCAACCTAGAAATAGGCCTGACGTCTTCCTTCGAAGTCGGAGTACAGCTGCCCAGGAGGCAGGGAAATGAAAAACGGTTGTACACGCAAAAATCAGGTCCAGGTGAAAGCCAAAAGTCCAAGCGGACGATTAACCGGGACCTTCCACTGGAATTCACAGCCGGTGATCGATTTAAAAAAAAAAAATTAATAATAATAATAGCAATCGTTATTATTACTACACAATTAAACAAGACTAACTGTGACTATGATAAGAATTGGAGGAAAAGACAAGAGAAGTAAGCAAAGATGACAAGGACATCGAAAATTAAAAGGAGGAGAGACAACGCGAAGTGAGTGGGGGAGGATGATGATGAAGAAGAAGAAGAAGAAGAAGAAGAAGAAGAAGAAGAAGAAGAAGAAGCAGAGAAGAAGAAGAAGAAGAAGAAGGAAGAAGAAGAAGAAGAAGAAGAAGAAGAAGAAGAAGAAGAAGAAGAAGAAGAAGAAGAAGAAGAAGAAGAAGAAGAAGAAGAAGAAGAAGAAGAAAGAGGAGAAGGAGAAGAAGAAGAAGAAGAAGAAGAAGAAGAAGAAGAAGAAGAAGAAGAAGAAGAAGAAGAAGAAGAAGGAAAGAAAGCAAGGAGAACGTGTAGCAGCAGCATCAAGATAACAAAGCAACTGCAAGAACAACAAAAGACCCGAGAAAGCGAGTAAACATTCTTCCTACTCATTTACATAAAATCAAAGATGAACATATTCAATACGCCTATACCTCTAACAGGTCAGCTCATTCTAACATGTCTCTGGGCGACACTGTTATTCTGAACGAGCGGCGGATGACACATAGTGTCATCCCAGTCAAACAGTCTTCCCTGCCTGGACTCATGAGACTGCCCAGAAGGTAAGCCATGTCTTAAACAAAGTTAGTATTTAGAGAATCCCAGGACCTATTTCTTTTTCTTAAGCTTCTTGAATGGGTTCCGCGGACCCATTGTAAGGGGGGGGGGGGGGGACAAGAGTAGACCCACTGCCTGCCTAACAAACGTGTCGTAGGAGCCAACTAATTGGGGGGTATCCTGTGAAGTCGGAGTACATCTGCATGAGAGGCAAGTAACAAACAGTCTGTATACAGATAAGCCAGATCTGTGAAACGGATTGGCATGTTACAGTTAGGTTCTGGGATAAGGTTAAATCCCGGAGGTGGACGAAGACCCAAAACTTTCCTCAGGGGTCTACAGTGGTGAACGCGAAGAAGAAGAAGAAGAAAAACCTCAAGTTCGATGCGTGATAGCTTAGGAATCGTGGGTGAGACTCAGTTTTAATGAGTAAATCCGATGTGGATTTACAGCACTCGGG
>CAJHNH020002943.1:25000-67500 GCA_905116865.2 Candidula unifasciata
AATCTTCCACCGGAATAAAAAATATCAATAACCCCTTTAGATACAATCGGAAACTATTTGATATTTATTTCACTACAGACTATATGCCCCCCTAAAAAGATTATAGTATGTTAAGGCTTTGATGTATTTCTTATTAACGGTTACGGGGGGTGGGGGGGGGGGGGGGGGGGGGGGGGGGGGGGGGGGAGGGGGGGGGGTTGGGGAACTTGGTGGTGGTTGAAAACTGAAGCTTATTATTGTTAAAACTGAAGATGTGAAGGTTGAAAACTGAAAGCTTATTTTTGTTAAAACTGAAGATGTCAGTCGAATGCATTTCCAATATTTGTAACTAATATTTAATTGGTTTTGATGATGTTTATATTATGATTTGCACCTGTAAGACTTACATTTTTTTGAATAGGCTTATTATTATACTCTTTCAAACGTTCAAGTAATGTCAGTATAAATTAGAGCACATTCCAGCATTTGTAATTAAGACTTAGATATTGTTTTTTTTTTTTTTCTCTTCTCTTTTTTGTTCTTTTGTTTCTTTTCTATATTTCTCAAATTTTTAATTGTGCATTCCTCTTTTTATTAATTATTATTATTATTATTATTACTATTAACTATGAAATGAGGTAAAAATGAAACATTGTATGAAAGGAGCAGAGTGGAAGGGCAGAATGTTAGACGGGCCTGCGTGCCCAATTCTTAACCCTTTGAAAATAAAGTTTGTTCGTTCGTTCGTTCTATCTATCTATCTAATCTATCTATCCATCTATCTATCCGTCTATCTGTCTGTCTGTCGGTCGGTCGGTCGGTCGGTCGGTCGGTCGGTCGGTCGGTCTGTCTGTCTGTCTGTCTGTCTGTCTGTCTGTCTGTCTGTCTGTCTGTCTGTCTGTCTGTCTGTCTGTCTGTCTGTCTGTCTGTCTGTCTGTCTGTCTGTCTGTCAATCGGTCGGTGGGCCGGTGAGTCTCTCTGTCTGTACGTCTGTCTGTCTGCACGCCTGTCTATCTCTGTACGTTTGTCTGTATGTCTGTCTGTACGCATGTCTGTCTGTACGTCTGTCTATTCGTAGAAAGACTAACCACCTACAGAGAACGTCTGGCAAAATCTTAAATCTTCAGCTTCCCTGAGATCGCAGCAAAAACTGCTTCCTGTGACAGAGCAAGGCGGTCCTTTACTTAAACCCACGACCACCAGGGTGCAAGGCAAAAGGCAAACAGACTGACAACTTAACCACAAAGACCCCTTTTATCTCCCCCCACTTGTGGTGTGTGTGTGTGTGTGTGTGTGTGTGTGTGTGTGTGTGTGTGTGTGTGTTGGTGTGTGCATTTTATTACTATACGTATGCTTATTAGCAATTTTCACAACCTCTATTTCAGATTTTACTGCGGCAACATGATATTCTACTGAAACGGCAATTCTTCAACATCCACCACTCCATCACATCCCTGCACCCCCAAAAAATTGTGTCAAATATGATTGCATCAACACCATCACCATCCTCACCATCATCGCAGCAATCCTCCACCTTTACAACACTAGTTGGTACAAATACAACAGTCCATCATAGGTTCTACGGAATTAGACTCTAGCGCACTGCCCAACATTTCAAACGCCGAAGTCCGTCCCGCTCAGAGCTCCCGTCCCATTACCGGACTGGGTAGTAATCTAGAGACTCTGCTAGTCAGACCAATCAGATATACCAGCGCTTGCAGCGACCACAGCTCTGGCGACGACGACTCTGATGGAGGGGATGTGTTTTTTGAGACGAAATATCACCGCCCCAGAGCTGCGTCAATGAGAACGTCACGTGACCTAGCAGCTACAGTTCGAAGACGCAGTAGCAAGGATCTGATATAATTTCTTCGGTTCACCTTGTGGGGAATATGGGGGCCCATTGGGGTGGGGGGGGGGGCGTGGTGTTTTTTGGCTGAGTGCCCCCTAACAAACATGTCGTTGAAGACCACTTATCTGGAGTTTAATTAAATCGGATTTGTGGGGTCGAAAGGCGCTGATGTCGAAGCCTAGCTGTTTGCCAAAAACTTTTTTAAGGACAAAAGAAGAAGAAGAAGAAGAGGAAGAAGAAGAAGAAGAAGAAGAAGAAGAAGAAGAAGAAGAAGAAGAAGAAGAAGAAGAAGAAGAAGAAGAAGAAGAAGAAGAAGAAGAAGAAGAAGAAGAAGAAGAAGAGGAAGAAGAAGAAGAAGAAGAAGAAGAAGAAGAAGAAGAAGAAGAAGAAGAAGAAGAAGAAGACTGGGCGAATGAATTGAGTACATCTATTACATGACTTTCTCCTTTCTAATAGTATACAAGGTTTATAAAAATTAATTCTGTACGTCAAAAAGCACAGTAAACTATAAAAAAAAAAGCTTATCTTCAGTAAATACAGCACACCAACCACAGATCACAATCGAAAATGAAGAAATAGAAAATGCCGTAGATTTAGAGTACCTGGGCTCTTTAGTGAACAACAGCGGAGACTGCTCGAAAGAAGTAAACATCTTGAGATCAAGCATTTTTCCTGTGGCAACTTACGATTGTGTGTCTCGGACTCTCACTCAATCATTGAAGAAAAAGATTAGGGCTTTTGAATTAAAATGCTACAGAAAAACTCTCAGAATACCATGGATCAAGAAGAAGCAAAAGAAGAAGAGGAAGAAGAAGAAGGCGAGGAAGAAGAAGAAGGCGACGAAGAAGAAGAAGGCGACGAAGAAGAAGAAGAAGAAGGGAAGGAGAAAAAGAAAAAGAAGAAGAGGAAGGATGAGGAGGGTTGAGAGAAAGAGAACAAGAAGAAATCTTGATAAGCAACAAAAAAACAAGGATACAATTTATATCTAACTTTGACATTTTGAATTTACTTTAACACATTTTAGGCCTGGTGAGCCTGAGTCTCCACTCTGGGAACTCTCTTCAGGCCTGTGTGGTCTGTGTGTAACTGAGCCTCCTTCTCTCTGGCGTTACATATTTAAATCATTTGCGTCAAACAATTAGGAAGTAAGTAATTAAGATTCAACCACACCAGGACATCCACCAAGCGATAAAAACCTCGTAAGTCAAACACGTCCTTTTCAGGACGTAATTTTTTATTATTTGAAGCCCCACCCTGGCTTTAGCCGGGGGCCGCAATATAGGCAGGCCATAAATATGGCTAAATGTCTGAACGCGGTTTCTGGGACCTCTCCACGGCGATCCTCATCCGCATAGTGGCACTTTGTGTCATTGGGTGTTTATCGCTTGTGTGATGTCCTAGTGGGGTAGAAAGTCAGTCAGTCAGTCAGTCTGCAAGACGAAAAAAAAAAAAAAAACCACTTGGATCAGCGATATTTAAACCTTTCAGATAGCAGTCAAACTGGGAAATACAATTAACCAATAAACGAGACAGATAATTTCGCACTCTGTACATCTGTGCCTTGATTGCATTACCCCCCTTTCTTTGAGATGTTATTTTTCTAGATTGTTTTGGTGCCTCTCCTGGGTGTAGGAACCGATACATAGTTCCGGGAGCCGCCGTGGTGTAGCGGTTAGATGCTCGCCTGTGGATCAGAAGATCGTGGGTTTAAACGGTACTATCGGTACTGAACTCTGCTGGCTTATGGAGTTGAGGGCGGAGCACATTAAAAGAGTTGGGGGGGGGGGGGGCAGTTTTGTAATTGAGTGCAATTGCTGTACATATAATGAAAAGGATAGTCATGAAAACAAAACAGCGTTGCCAACTTTATATGGAGCGAGAGAGAGAGAGAGAGAGAGAGAGAGAGAGAGAGAGAGAGAGAGAGAGAGAGAGAGAGAGAGAGAGAGAGATCAGTTGTGCCTTGTTAAAAATCAGATAAACAAATACCAGATATCATCAAGACAAAACTGTGTCAACCATCATACTGATATTCGGATATTAAATTACCATTTGTTGGTGATTTTTTCTTTTGTTATTTAACCTGTTGAATTATATGCGTGTGTTCCTTCAAGTGTTTGTTAATAATACTTCAGATTTTTATTTTTCTCTTCCTACTTTTTAATAATGTTTTTTTTTTAAGTGGTTGTTGAAAAAAAAAAAAGGGGGGGGGGGGGCGGGTGTGTGATGTGCGTTCGGGTGCTGGGGGGCGTAGGTTCCCATTGAAATGTGTAATCAGGTATAAACAAATACATCTTAACTTAGAATACAATGCCACCAGCCAAGTGTGGCAGAACAGTTTGAACTTCAATGCTTCCAAACGCAGTTCAACGTTGAACGCTATAAGATGTGTATCATTAGTGTATTGTCACACACTTGATCAACGAATAAGAACATGTGCAAATAATAGGACTCTTGGTAAAGACTCGCCCAAACACGCCCACACGAGCTACCGCACGCACATTCTGTGGATAAATACAAATGACATCTTCAAACGACAGGTCAACAATCCGACCTTGAGAGTCCGGACGGTCACATCGATCTCCTCTTCTGCAGTCTGAACAGGGCAATGTCCCTCTTTAGTGATTCGGCCTGGAGAATCCTTCCTTAAAGATACCGGCTTCTTGCCGAGCGCAATAAACAATGTACCCGCTTTCAGCTGGGGTTCCTAGTGGAGTCCTGGGGTAGAGCGTCCTCAAGCATCCACTGAGACACGACCACACGTCTGTCTCCTTCAGACTGTATTCACCGAATCTTTCCTTGGCATCCCGTGGTAGAGCGTCCTCAAGAATCCACCGAGACACGACCACACGTCTGTCTCCTTCAGACTTTATACACCAAATCTTTCCTTGGCATCCCAGGGTAGAGCGTCCTCAAGGATCCACTGAGACACGACAACACATGTTAAGACCACTACTTTTGATCGACATATCTGTAACGTCAAATGTGGGCCACGGCCTAATCATTAAAGGACAAGAGATGATCGATAGATAAAACATGCTTTGTCTTGTTCAAGTTATAACTACTTGTTTGCATTGGTAAGTTGTAACTGATAATTATAGGGTTTAGTTTCCCATGTTTACAAACACACTTGTTGTTTTGATACTTTCTTCTTTTTCTTTTTCTTCTTCTTCTTCTTTCTTCTTTTGCGTGCACATCATTTCTACAGGTCTTACCTATTTATATGCAGATTGTTGGTTTCTTGCTTCCCAAGCAGAAACATTCAAATTTCAAAGGAAACTCCCCTACTTATTCACCTTTTACGACATGCTTGTTAGGGAACAGAGGGTCTAACTTTTTCATTCCTCCATAATGAAGCCCCGGAACCCACAGGGAGATAAAATGCTGCTCCGCAAAATTAAGACTAGTTGAGTTGAGTCAAGAATTGACATCACAGCACTCGGGGCATTCCTATGCATGCTCCGTCCTCATCTTCAGCAGCCAGACCCTCTGGTTACACCCATGTGCCTCATTCCCTCCAGGCCATAATAATCTTGTTTCTCTACTGAATCCGTTGCTTGTTTCCAAAGGGCCTTGACCACGTTGGCCTTGTCATGTATCAATTCACCACCCAGTGGTGCAGATCCATCCAATCTGTCTGCTTGTTCATTACCCATCACGCCGGCATAGCCTGGAGAAAAGATCCAAAGTATGCTTACTACTCGTGACCTTCCTAGTGTAGCTTGCCACTCTGCTCAAAGCATTAAGACAAGAAAAAGGAAAACCCTGTCATTACTGCCCGCATATACGCATTTTTAAAAAAAAAAACTGTGGTGTAGATGTGGATGGGGCTTTAGTTTAAAGCCTAATTATTTAGGAACCCAGACTAATGCAGTCGCCACGGACTGTGCAGGATAGGGTGTTTTATCTTCTTCTTCTTCTTCTTCTTCCTCTTCTTCTTCTTCTTCTTTTTCTTTCTTCTTCTTCTTCTTCTTCTTCTTCTTCTTCTTCTTCTTCTTCTTCTTCTTCTTCTTCTTTTTCTTCTTCAAAATGGCTTTAGCTTCCAGGTTAAATGGCTTCCTCTGCTAAAAAAAAAGGAGGAAAAAGGGGGGGGGGGGTGGGGGAGGTGCCTCGAAGGACTTGAAACTCCCTAGGTCACGGCGCCTCTGACTGTACTATTGTTTTTTGTTCTGTTAAACGAGACGAAATCGACAATGATGTGTCAAAACGTCCCCAGCATGTCAACGCTTTACCCCCCTGAGGCTAACAAACGACCCTACACATGTAACCGTTTTCCGCCGACATTCTCCAAAGCTAGAAGAAGTAATTATTCAGGCTACAAACGTTGTTCTCGTCGCCTAGTTTTTACGCCAAGTAAAAGGGCCCAGCAGCAGGACTACGAGCTGTGGTCGCCCATTCCCGCCCGACATCTCACAGCATACGTGGAGCTGGCGTGTGCTGCAGTCAGCACTTCTCACTTCTATCTAGGCCATGATGTGTTGTGTTGACAGGCAGTAGCTAGGGGGACGTTCAGACATCTGTGCCCTAGTTTACCATAAATGTTTCAAGAGGGGAGCTTGCAGATTTGCAGTCGAGTGTAAGGTGCTGAGGATTTTATTGTTTTAGGGGTAAGTAGATAAGCGCACAGTTAAGTAATGAATTAGTAATAGAATAGTAACGAATGTTGTTATTTTGTATAGTTGTACACACCGTTAGCAATGGTTTGTTAACTTGTTTACACTTTACACAGTTACAGTGTTATGGAAACGCTTCCTTGTGCATTCAGCATTCGTGTGTATACTTTTCTTTTACTTTTACGCGTTCACCGGCTGTAAACTCAGACGGAAATCTCTGACTGTTCGTCCATCTCTGAGCTTTTAGTCTGGTTCCATAACCCTGTGTTTATATCCGTTTCACAGATCTAGCATATGTGCATGCAGACTGTTGGTTCCTTGCCTCACAGGCACACGCACACCGACTTGGAAGGAAGGACCCTACTGAGTAGACTTTTACCTCATGTGTGTTGGGTGGCAGTGAGTCTGTTCTTGTTTTCCCCACAATGGGGCACCAGAACACAGACGGGTTATCTTGTGTGTTGAATTGTATGTTATGTTATGATATCACAATCAACGTCTCTGCACACTGGGCATTTCCATGCGTCCTCCTCTGATGTAGCAACTACAATGTTCCTCTACTGATTATTCCCAAAAAGTAGCTGGTTAAGTGTTTCCTTTCTTGTGCCTGGATAGCAGCGTAGACATGTGTCACCATTGTATCAGTTATTTTATGTATTGAGGTTTGAGATTTTCAAAAACAGATAAACATCATGGCACGATCAACATTATGGCACACAGGTAGTAACCCATAAATGCTCCCTTCTTCTTTTAATTCAAGTCTGAGTCTGAAGAAGCTAAGCACAGTGCACAGGCTCTGTAGCTCCGACAAGGATCCTGAAATACTTTGGGTTGATTTTCAATTCCAAATTTTGCCCTGGGCAGCGCTGTTAGGCTACTATTTTCGATTTCCAACTGCCAAGGGATTTTTTACGTGCACATAAATGCACACGGGCATCCGATCTCACTACCCAGAGATAGGGGAATTACTTGAAGTCCAAAGTCCACGTGAAAGAATCCCAGCTCATACCGGGGATTAAACCCAGAACCTCTAGCACTCGAGGCCCACACCTATGCCTCTAGTGCAGCCCCCTTGTATTATGTATTATTGTACTTAAAAGGTTAGTGTCATATTTATAAATCTATTTATTGTTAAATTCTCTGCAAAAAGTTTCACTAACCCATGTGAAGATGTTGCCTCCTAACTGCGTTTTCCTAATATAACTGTTGAACGGTTGTGCAGCCTTTCTTTGTCATATAAATCCTATCTTGATGTACGGAAATGAATCATGGACAGTCGGTACATTAGTAAAAAATTATTTCAAAGCTGCGGAGATGTGGTTTTATAGACGAATCATGAGAATACCCTCATCAGTTCTCGTTATGCCTAGTGGCACATAAGGCTTCAGAGAGGACTTTCCATGCTTTCCTGTCCTGTGCAATCTTCAGTGCAGGATCCATGTCAAAGATGCGGAACTCAGGTCACTTTCCATCTTTCGTATCCATGTTGTTTTTGGACGCACCTGTTTTCTCTTTCCCTCTGGTGTCCATGTGAGAGCTGTTTTGGCAGGTATATCAGGATTCATTTTCATAACATGGCCAAGCCATTTCCATCTTCTCTTGATTATCATACTGTCTAAAGTTTTTTGGTTTGTGACTTGAAGTAGTTTAGTGTTTGAGATTGTATCTGGCCAGAAAATTTAGATAATTCTACATAGACATGTGTGGTGGAAGGTGGACAGCTTGTGTGCATCCTTTTTGGTCATTCTCCAGCATTCCGCTCCATAAAGAAGAACTGGCAAAATGATGCTCTTGTAGAGTCAGAGTTTTGTTCCTCTGCAGTAATTGTTGGATTTCCAGATTTGCCTCATCCTTCCAAAAGCTAGCTGAGAATACCCTAGCCTGAGAATACCCTGAGAATACCCTGAGACCCTGGACAGGTAAAAAGAATAATGAGGATGTCTTGAAAGAAACTGACTCACTAAGAGAACTGATTGCTTACATCAGAAAGAGACAATCTACATTCTTTGGTCAGAAGCAGAAAATCGGAGTACATTGTGACAGAACAGTAAGAAATTTGGAGGGGAGGAGAGGCAGACGGAGGCCAAGAGAAAAAAATGTTGGACAGTCTGACATCATGCAGTGGAGGATTATCTGTGTCAGAATTTATTGAAAGTACATGAGACATAAAGTTGTGGATAGATGTGACTGTCAACGCCACATGGCATAGAATTTACGAAGAAGAAGAAGGTTGAACTGAGGTCGCTTCTGTTGGATTCTCATCCGAAGTGTCCCACTGAAACATTGGATATTAATCTTTCAGTATGCTGTCCAATCCTGGAGCGGACAAAAGCCACCTGAGAAATGCAGGACAAATACAGAATTCCACAGCACTGGGGTTTGACCTGGTATCAGTGAGACCACAAAAGAAGAAGACATGTCCAAACATATCTTTGAGTAGACAAAAGTGGTTTGGCCTTCGGGTTGACTCCATCTAATCGAAAGCATCAGGCGTAACAGCCAACCAACTGTGTACAAGTCTCTGACAGCCTAGCTTGACTTGGTTGAGGGCTTATGATCTTTTGAGATGACAAAAAGCAAACTGTTTAAAGTTATTTGATTTCCTGCGTTGACACACTACTGACTGTTACTAATAGTACTTGATAAAAATTACAGATACAGTATTAGTAACTGCAGGGCACACAGGTTGCATACAAATATAGAAATAAAATAGCCGAAGAAGCCTTAAGACTTAGAAGCAGTATGGTAAACATGTTTACATGTACTAAGGTGCTAATTTGCTTACCATATTTGCATGTCTTCTGCCTTTCTAGCCCCCAATGGAGCATAGGCCCTCAACCAACTCATGCCAAGTAATTAGATCCTTTGCTATCAGCATGCAACTCTTCTCATGTCTTCCCTATCTTTCTAACTTCATTCTTACAGCTCCCTTCTACATGTGATTTTTTGGGCCTTTCTTTATTCCTAATATTTGCTTGTAAATTGTAGTAAGTCTTATGTTTGTCATAGACAATTCAATACCCGTTGACCTTGAATTTGTTTCTCAACCTTCTACAATTTAGTTAGTTCACTCGTGTGTGTGTATATGTGTGTGTGTGTTGTGTTTAGTTTTTCCTCATTGTTGTTCTACTGATGAAGGCTAATAGTTGCACAACCTTCTGTTAGTTTGTGGTAGCTTGTTATGTGACGCTGACATATATTTTGTTTTTCCTAACCCTTTGGCGATGACTGGGCTGATATTTCTGCCCCAACAGCAAAATTGCCACACAAAAAAATACGACTGGACCTGGTAATATAAGCCTTAAGATTGGCTGGTTGGTCTTCATACCAACTAATCAGATAACTTCTCGCATTTCTTACACATGTGGGCTATTTAGTGATGGCTATTGTGAAAGGACGATGCTTTCTGTAATTTTACATTGATTTGTTTGGGGTGGGTTTACCTGTGCTTAACAGTGGAAAAAAAATGACTGTTCCGTCACAGTAGCCAAAGTATAGTAGCCAAAGTATAGTAGCAGGTAGGAAAAGGAGTAGAAGCCATGTGCCAGAGGTGTGTGGAGGGCCTAAATGGGCCTTACTTCCCAAAACGCAAGTTTTAGGACTTATTTAGGCTTCACTCATCACAAAATTTAGCCAGATTGTTCAGTTTCGTTAGGTTTGTCCCAAGTAATTAAAATAAAATGCATGCATAAATATACAAATTCTATAGCTAATTTGAATAAATGTTGAGATGTCAGTTTAATTCATAAAGATTGTGTTAGTTCATTCAGTTTCCTACATCAATGTGTATAGTTTTGTCTTATATTAATTAAACGCTTTATTTTTACAAAATAATTTTTATGTGTGTCATTTAAGAGAATCCCTCCTGAATGCTCCGTCTTCTTAGCAATGAAACTCCAAAAAGGTTCCGGCTTTTTCGCGGTCCACATGGACTTTTCAGCGGGTTGCTAAACACTGCTGTAGTAGTTTCACTGTGAGATTTTTTTTTCGCACATATTCATATTGAATCTTGGCCTTCCATTTTTTGCAATACAGTGTTTCCGGAGGAGACAAAAAATATACTTACCCCAGAAACAAGCACTTGTAATACAAGCTGTACCCACAAAATAAGCCCTTCAGTATGCTTCTAATACAAGCTGTACCCACAAAATAAGCCCTTCAGTATGCTTTTAATACAAGCTGTACCCACAAAATAAGCCCTTCAGTATGCTTTGAATACAAGCCGTACCTACCCACAGAATAAGCCCGTTAAGATCGTCAGCTAGAATGAGAGACTTAGCGCCGAATGGTTGCCAATCCGAGTGGCAAAAGCTGCAAGAAATGAGGCCGACATTCGGGATATGGGGAGTTAGGAGGATATTCCAGAAGAAGATGACATGGCTGTATTTGAATAAATCTAGAGTTTTGTACATGAGTAAATGTAGATTTTTGTAAATGAATAAATATAGAATTTTGTAGACGAGTAAATGTAGATTTTTAGCTCTCAAAACCTTTTGCTTTTTTTTTTTTTTTGGAAACAAAAGTGAAGACTTCGTTTTAGTGTCGGGTAAAAATGGAAGTACACTGCTGCCTCGAGATACCAGCAAGTGATTTTGTGTATTTGTGTAGTATTGTTTGATTTGTATGTGCTTATGAAGGCACCATAGCCGCAACGTTCACGTTTTGTTTGTATTTGTTAAATTGTGAAGCTTACTAATATACTTTTCGTTCGTTTTTTTTTAATCTCTTACTGAAATACGGTAGTAGACTTTTCCAGTCCCCAAGTGAAGTCTTTTCTATTTCTGGCTATCAGACACCGCCCAGCATGTTGCCACTATGTCAGATGTTCTCATATTGTTACTACTACAAGTTCAGTCTTGTACTCAGTTATCTTGTGTTTTTATTGACATGGCCCTGTTCTGCGTTCTGTCAGACGTCTGGGTTCAAGATTTCTGGGCATTTTTCTGCGGTAATCTTGAGCATGTTTGGAGACTTGAGTAAACAAGACCCTTCACGCGGGGAGTAACACGACACTTTTAATGTTAGTTCAACTATTTGATGTTAGCTTCTGCTGGAGAGGAAGGTCATTCGCATACAAGAGGGGGCTGTGCGCGACCTCAAATTGTTTAACAGAATAGGCCAAGGTGACATGCGATGATGACACAAGATATACTTGATAAACTGTAGTTGAACATTGCGCGAGTCTTGTCGTAGGAGCAAATGTCACACAGAAAAAGAATGAACAGCGAATATTTAGTTCGGTTGTACTGAGATTAAGCGTCATGATGGCCAGTAGGTATAATTAACAAAGAGACAATGTTTTGATCGGCACTCGTAGAAAGAAGTAGAAAGATAGGACACACTAGACAACATAAAAATCAAACACTATAGTTACCATCCCGGGTTTCGAACCTGTCACCTTCAAATGACGTGTGCGCCTCGCTATGGAAACAAGCGTACTAATAACACAACTAGCTTGCTAAGTTCCTCTTCAGCCATTTGCTGTAAACATGCTAATTGTATGCTTTAAATCGGTGTCTGTTTTTTTCATATACCACAAGAAGTAAAGTAAAGGTCCCTTTTCCACGCCTTTAGGCGTATAGGGCATATACGGCTAGACCTATATTTTTATAGACCATCGGCACAAGATGGGTGATGTGGTCAGCATCACGCCGGCCGCCTCTACTTTCCGGGACTGCACCCGGTACCCACTCAAGGCTGGGTCGACCTGGGAGACAAGGTCCTGTTTGAAGAGAAGTCCAGCTTCGCCAGGGAGCGAACCCACGACCTTCCGATCCGCGGCGCACGTCTAGCCGCTCTGCCACGGCGACTTCCATACCACAAGAAGGCAAAATAAAAACTAGATGTTTGTTGACCTTATATTTATTTGCCTAATGAGGACATGATTATTAACAGGTTGCATGCCAGATTTGAACAATTTACGCCGAACCGTTACTGAGTTACTGATTTTTAAAGTTGGGTACGACTTTGGGGACGGACTATAGTATAACATTTGTAAACACGTTCGTTCAACAACGATTTGAAAGTGGAATGACTAAGGTGACATTTGCTGTCTCTCATTCGTCTGCCCTACGGTGGTTTTGTTAATGTCATGGCCACAATTAATTAGTTAATGTACCGTTTTAGGTCAGTGACCTCATATGGCGGACATGTTGTCTGCTTAAGCCTGCAATCTGCCCTTGTCTCTTTCTCTTCCCCCCCCCCTTGTACGTGTGTGCAGTTAGAGAGAGAGAGAGATGGAGAGATAGAGAGAGTTTATGTGTGAGTTAACTATTTTGTGTGCTAAATTTGACGCTATGTTTAAATGACAAATCGCGGATAGGATTGCCCATAGTCAATAAATCAAGCATACACGCACGTTTGTGGGAGTGCGTGCGTGCGTACTGTGTGTGTGGCGGGAAATTGAGGGAGGGAGGATGTTAGTGTAGAAGTATTAAATGACTAACATATTAGTCACTGCTTGACACTGTGCGGTGTCTTGTTTGTTCTTTCTGTTTTCTTTCATGTTACTGCCAACCCCCCCCCCCCACTCCTTTTTCATGTCCACCGCTTTAGTGTCTACGGTAAAATCGTTCAACTTTGATAAATTCGACGGGTTGGGGACGTCTCTACATTGAATGGGTTGGTAGTAAAGGAAAGTCTCTACATTGAATGGGTTGGTAGTAAAGGAAAGTCTCTATATTGAACGGGTTGGCAGTAAAGGAAAGTCTCTACATTGAACGGGTTGGTAGTAAAGGAAAGTCTCTACATTGAACGGGTTGGTAGTAAAGGAAAGTCTCTACATTGAACGGGTTGGTAGTAAAGGAAAATCTCTACATTTGAACGGTTAACGGGGAAGAGAATATATGTACATTGAACAGACCAAGGTATTTACATTGATCGGGTCATGGTCTTTTCTTTTGACCTGGTCAGGATCTTTGCATTGATCGGGTCAGGATCTTTACATTGACCGGGTCAGGATCTTTACATTGATCGGGTCAGGATCTTTGCATTGATCGGGTCAAGGTCTTCACACAAATCGGGTCAAGGTCTTTACATTGACCTGTTAGACAGAAACGTCTGTCCCTACATTGACCGGGTCGGCGTAAATGACATCTACATTGTTCTTATAATAATTGACTAAATCTAATAGATACATGCACTTTTCAGGTCTTAAACGACATAAACGCCAGTACATCGGACTTAAACCCTCAGTTTTTTAGAGAATCCATAAGTCAGCCAGCCAGACGATTAAAAATACGTTTTATTTGCTGGTCGCTAAACTCAGACCGCTTGATCTTTCTGACTACTTTCCCGCTTCAAAAGCCGTAAAGCTGTATCAGGAATGAAATGACTAACACTTAATGACTTGGACGTGTCATTTATTTCCCCCCTTGACGATATTTGCAACCGATTGGCTGCTGACGATGTATTTCCGGTGCAAGGGTCAGAGTTCACGGACAAGATGTGTTTTAGTAAACTGTTTTGTAAATTCTCCTTTTTCTTTGCGTTGTCGAGCAGCAGACTCTGGCGGAAAGTTCTGGTTGTTCGTCCACTTCTGGACTGTAGTCATGTTCCAGAAGCTGAGTGTTGCGTGTGCATCCGTTTTACAGATCTGACTCATTTGTATAGAGACTACTGGTTCCTTGCCTCTCAGGCAGATGCACTCCGACTTTAAAGGAAGCTCCCTATTATTTGACTCTTACGACATGCTGATTCGTCTTTTGATTTGTATTTTATGTGCTCAGAGTAAACGTATTTTGATTTTAAATAAAAGTAGCTGATTGTATCTGGACTGTCGATAGAAAGAAAACACCGGGAGCACGCGGGAAAGGGAAAGGGGTGGAGGCGCTAGGGGTGGCACAGCCTCCACCTCCCCTAACATATTTTTCCATAGAGCCTTAGCGTAAATTTAATACAATAAACTTCTGACTTGCGATCCTTAAAAAAAGGCAGCTAGTACGTTGCGATTTGGTTTACAGCGGATATGTGAAATCTATACCTTTTGGTCCAGCACATCCTTAATTTGTATTATATTTGTAGCCTTTTACGCCAGCTTGTTAATGAGCAGTGGGTCTCTTAGCCCCAGTGGGACCCCAGAACCTCAATATCTTCAGGCAGCATATCCTTTATTTTCGCCACGCTTGAAAGTATCCCTTTCCCTAGCCAACTCTCTAGCCCCATGTGCTTTCAGTGCCAATGCATCGCCAGTTTCCTGTATGCATCTTCGCGGAGGTCGACGCCTACCTCGCCTTCCACAAACTGCATCCTCCACCGACGTCCTTTGCAAGCCACCATGACGCTTGATGTGGCCAAAATACTTCAACTTTCGGGACAGGATGCTGTTTATGAGCCAGTTCTATTTGATTTTTAACTGGTGTAGAATGTGGGTGTTTTTCCTATTCCTGTTCCATGGTATTCTGATAATTTTTTTTTGGTTAATATTTTTATTCAAAAGCTTCAATATTTTCCCCAGAACCTACGCGGGTTAAATGCGTAATAATTCTTATTATTATGAATGACAGGTATATATTTTAATATTACGAATAATAAGTAGTGTAATTAAAAAAAGAAAACATTTATAAATGAAGAGTTTCTACATATGCAACAAAACAAACAAATAATAATAGCAGTAATAATAGCAGAAGGCATGGTACTAGGAAGAAGGGGCAGGGGCCGACCAGCCCGAAAGATGGACACAGGATATAAGTGACTTCTTGAATATAACATAAAATTACATAAGGCTGGAGAGCTGGCGAGAGGCCAAAGTTCTTTCAGGCAGTCCGTGATAAGAGCGACATTCTGCAAAGAACCTGCTACATGATGATGATGATGATGATGACCTATGCTTCGGGGAAAAGAGACGCATAATCCCCTTAGAACAGTGGCTCTCAACCTTCCTAATGACGCGACCCTTTAATAGGCTACCCCCACGCAATTATTTTCCTTAATAACTGCAATAATATGTGTTTTTCAATAGTCTTACGCGACTCCTCTGAAAGGATCCGTTCAACCTCTCACCCCCCTCCCCCCACCCCAAAAAAAAAGGGTTGTGACCAGCAGGTTAAGAACCGCTACCTTAGAAATTGTGTGACCGAGGGAGCGGGAAGAGGCCTTGAATTTTCCATTGCTGGCTGTGACACCACGTGGTAGGTCACGCACACCCCCCCCCCCCCCACGTCAAGTAGTTTTAACCTCCGGGAACGCCATGTGCGTTTCGGGGTTATTTTAAAGGGGGGAAACAAAAGGGGGGGGGGGGGGGGGGGAAGAGAAGGACTCATTAATTGTTTTTTGGAATACGATTGTGCCGAAAGAGGCAAGATATCGTAACCTAGCTGTAAACTTACAGCACAGCATGCCAACCCGTTTTAAGGGCGGACGGAGAAGAAGGAGGAGGAGAAAGAACAAGAAGAGGGAAGATCAGCAAGGAAGAACAACAAGGAAGAAAAAGAACAACATGGTAGAAGAAAAAGAACAAAGAAGAAGACGAAAGGCAAATAAAAAAAGAAGGAAGAATGAAAGAAAGAACAGAAGAAAAGTAAAAGACAACAGATATTTTACACCAGGAACAGGAGACAGGCGACTGAGTCTGTTGTGTTACCTAGCTATAGTTTCTTCGCCTAGAACACTGACCGTTGACAAAGAAAATCAGAAGAGGACTGTCATTCTTTGTATTACCACATAGACAATGACAGTGACGCCACCGCAGTCTTCTTTGTCTTCTCTCTCCACGGTATTGTTTGTAACAAGAACCTTCGCCCCTTCCCCCAAAAAACATGTTGAGTCATCTCTCTCTCTCTCTCTCTTTCTCGCTGTGGGGGTGAGGGGGAGGGGAGGGGCTGTGTGAGTGAGTGTGATAACTAGTCCAGAGTAAAGGATACAAGAGCGACAAAGAGTAGGCGGGCAGGCATTTATAATGGCCCATGAACAATCCCCAGGGATGATAACTCGTTATGGCTGCCCAAGTTAGTGGTGTCCCCTCAAGGCTATTCAATTTTCCATCGTGGCTGGATCTAGACACACACGCAGTTGAAAAAAGGGGTGGGGGGGGGGGGGGGGGGGGGGGGGGGGCGGGTAGTGAGAGCCACAGAGAGAGAGGCAGATAGAAAGGGAGACTGACGCCATGAGGAGGCTGTTTCCCTTCAGTTTGTTTACTTAACGAAACTTGACAAAAATCTTTGTTTGAAGTTATTATATTTAGCTGCCTGCATTATTCAGTGCTTAGCCGTTATCTAAATATAGATCGTTTCTCTGTCTGAACGTCCAGATACCCATCTCTGTCATACCGTCCAGATACCCATCTCTGTCTGACCGTCCAGATACCCATCTCTGTCTGACCGCCCAGATACCAATCTCTGTCAGACCGTCCAGATACCCATCTCTGTCAGACCGTCCAGATACCCATCTCTGTCTGACCGTCCAGATACCAATCTCTGTCAGACCCTCCAGATACCCATCTCTGTCTGACCGTCCAGATACCCATCTCTGTCTGACCGTCCAGATACCCATCTCTGTCTGACCGTCCAGATACCCATCTCTGTCTGACCAGATCCATCTCTGTCAGACCGCCCAGATACCCATCTCTGTCAGACCGTCCAGATACCCATCTCTGTCTGACCGTCCAGATACCCATCTCTGTCTGACCGTCCAGACACCCATCTCTGTCTGACCGTCCAGATACCCATCTCTGTCTGACCGTCCAGATACCCATCTCTGTCAGACCGTCCAGATACCCATCTCTGTCTGACCGACCAGATACCCATCTCTGTCTGACCGTCCAGATACCCATCTCTGTCTGACCGTCCAGATACCCATCTCTGTCTGACCGTCCAGATACCCATCTCTGTCTGACCGTCCAGGCACCCATCTCTGTCTGACCGTCCAGATACCCATCTCTGTCTGACCGTCCAGATACCCATCTCTGTCTGACCGTCCAGACACCCATCTCTGTCTGACCGTCCAGACACCCATCTCTGTCTGACCGTCCAGACACCCATCTCTGTCTGACCGTCCAGACACCCATCTCTGTCTGACCGTCCAGACACCCATCTCTGTCTGACCGACCAGATACCCATCTCTGTCAGACCGTCCAGATACCCATCTCTGTCTGACCGCCCAGATACCCATGTCTGTCTGACCGTCTAGACACCCATCTCTGTCTGACCGCCCAGACACCCATCTCTGTCTGACCGTCCAGACACCCATCTCTGTCTGACCGTCCAGACACCCAACTCGTCTGACCGCACATAAACCGATTTCTGTCTGCCATGTCATTCTGTTTCCAGCCAGCTGTCAGTCTGTTCACTAACTGATTAATCATATTTCTGTATTCCGTCAAAACTGATGTCTGTGTCCAATATTTGAAGAGTCTGTGGCTTTTACGTTGCAAACGCGCTTCGTAATGCTGCAGTACCCGGTTTGATCCCAGCTGCAGGCGATTTGGCAGCAGATCGTCTTGCGTTGGTTTCGGCAGTGGTATCAAGAGTTAACTGTGCAGAAAGCAACGGCAAACTGCAGGAGGTAAATTTAACCTAGAAAACCCACAGCAGCCAAAAGAAATGCTGAAGTTGGTTCTGCAACGCCCTGTAAAGGATACGCAACTATCTATATAGTAGCGTTTCCCAACTTTTTTTTCTCTTTCGCCATGCCCCCACAAAGCCTTTCTAAAATTCTTATGCTTCCTATGTAACCTCTACTCTGGACGAGTTCATTTACGAATTGCCTCCTGTAGTTAGATGAATTCCCGGGGAAATCATCAGTGTTCCCGATTGGGGGACTAGGTCAGAGGGCCTCCCAACCCAAGCTATAAGATTTCCCACCTATGGGGCTTGGGTCTCACTTTGGGAAATACTGTTCTATAGAGAAGTTGTATATGTGAACTATGTAGGGGAGATATAACTGAAGTATGGTATATTTCACAACCAGTGGTATTCCTGACAGATGCAAAAGCGGTACTTCAAGCACTCCAGTGTATAAAATTACCACGTATACGGACACTGAACTATGCAGCCGGTGTAAGGTAGCCGTGCAATGAATACCGTCCCACTGTGGAGTTCCTGGGTTGACGCCGGTGTGTTGGGAAATGAACAGGCGGACAGACTGGCTGGCTCTGCACAACTTGGTGAAATACTGCTACATGATAGGGCAGACGTGGTTAGTGCCTTGTGGGAGAGCGTGTACAATTCGGAGGAGCAGGTAGATCACCACAGTCTGGTGAGATATGATGCAGTTGGGGTGACGAGAGGTTCTGGCAGATGCTCGAGGCTCAGAGGAAAGGCAAGACGGACGTTTAATCAGAAAGCTACTGGCACCATTAGTATTGGAACTCTTCGCTGGCTGCTGAAGATGGGGACGGAGCGCTTATGGGAATGTCCCGAATGCTGTGATGTCGGTTCTTGAATCAAATCAAATAAAATCAAATCATGTGGAGTTCCCGGAAATGAAAGAGCTAATAAACTAGCCAAAGAAGGTGCAACTGAAGTATTGCGCAAACTGACGTTCTAGTCTTTTATCAAAACAAGAAGAGAATAATCAAATCAATCAGAACGCCACCAAAACTGGCACAAGACGATTACCATATGATGGACAGATCAAAGCAAGTCATTATTCTGCGCCTTAGAACAAGACACAATCGACTTCGCAGCCACATGTACACACGATCTTAAGACTGGCGAATCAGCCAAGTGCACATGTAGACTGGCACCTGAGACAGAAGATCATATTCTCCAAGACTGTCCCAAAAAACATCCAAAACGGAGTCAAAAAAATCTTAAAACATCTAAATTTGCGGGGAAAACATCTAGAAAAAACATCCAAATGGAAAGAGTCAGAAATTACATAGCAATTGATGTGACTTACCCTATAGAATCATGTCCTCATCTTTACTGATGTCTGCCTCACAAAATACACAGGATAAACTTAGCTTGGATGATGAAGTTGAAGCTTCAGATCCAAAATGACCCTGGAATGCTTAAGCTGTTCAAATTTCTTTTAATACCCAATCAGGGAGCTGATAAGTGGAACAGCCTTTTCCTACTCTTATCAGGCCGAATTGTATTGTCAAAATAGCATTTAAGAGGTCAAATTCCATCCTGTTTCTTTGGTTAGATTTGATATTTACTCCAAATGAAAAACGTCTATAAAAACAACTACCATCTAAACGTCAAAACTGCCATTTAAATGCAAGGAAAAACATCTAAATCTGAATGTAAAACATCCAAAGTGGCAACACTGCCAGGCAAAACCTCTGGCCAAGAGAGACACTGGTGGAAGCCAAACTTTACAAGCCGCTAAGTAAATTACAAAAGACAGTGACGTTCATACTTGATAACTTCATTTCAAGCGAACAGAAGAAGAACAAACTGAAGTATGCAGGGTTGTTTTAATGGGCAGCCCAGTCCGTATCTGTGCTATGTTTATTGATAGTCTGTAGGCGTGCTATGTCTGTCTTCTCCTTAGCGGTCACCGGCTAAAAACTGCGGCGGAAAGTTCTGGTTGTTCGTCAACTCCTGGACTTTGGTCTTGATCCGAAACTTGAGTTTTGCTTGGACATCCGTTTTACAGATCTAGTTTTTATGTATGCCGATTGTTATTTTGCTTGGACATCCGTTTTACAGATCTAGTTTTTATGTATGCCGATTGTTATTTTGCTTGGACATCCGTTTTACAGATCTAGTTTTTATGTATGCCGATTGTGATTTTGCTTGGACATCCGTTTTACAGATCTAGTTTTTATGTATGCCGATTGTTAGCTCCTTGTCTACGACTTTGAAGGAACCGCGCCTGATGAGCAACATGCTTGTAAAAGGGCCGTGTGTCTATTCTTTAGTCTCCAAAATGGAGCCGCAGAACCCAAGGATATGTGTGAAGTATGTACGGTTGTTATATTTATGGCTATCTGTAGCTGTGTTATGTATGTGGTCAGATTGTAGGGACGTGTTATGTATGTGGTCAGAGTGTAGGGACGTGTTATGTCTGCGAACAGTCGATAGATGGTTGGCATCTTTCCAGACGATATTGTTATTTTTTGCGCTATGAGGAGACATGGGATTCACAGCCCATGGCGATGGCGAGTATGACTAGTAAGATCCGCATGCGTTAAGAGAAGTCTTCCACAGTTATAGCCTGGGATTTCAGGACCGTTGTTGTCAACATTTGAACACAACCAGTGTTTGTAAATATTGGATACAAATGTCTATAGCAGCGGTTCTAAACATATGGGTCGCGACACTTTAGTGGGTCGAACGACCCTTTCACATGGGTCGCAAAAGACCATCGCAAAGCAAATATTCACTGAAGTTATGAAATAGCGACGAACATAATTGTATGGTTGGGGGTCGCCACAACACGAGGAACTGTATTAAAGGGTCGCCACAACACGAGGAACTGTATTAAAGGGTCGCCACAACACGAGGAACTTTATTAAAGAGTCGTCACAACACGAGGAACTTTATTAAAGGGTCGCCACAACATGAGGGACTTTATTACAGGGTCGCCACAACCTGAGGAACTGTATTAAAGGGTCGCCACAACTTGAGGGACTTTATTAAAGGGTCGCCACAACATGAGGAACTGTATTAAAGGGTCGCCACAACATAAGGAACTGTTTTAAAGGGTCGCGGCATTAGAAGGTTGAGAACTACTAGTCTATAGCTGCAAGCTACAACCCCAGAGTTTGGCAAAACATCAGTTTACGTAAGGTGCTAAATGGGAGCTGCAATGCAAAGCATTCTATAATAACACAGGTTGCACCGACACTTTACAGACGATGTTTTGTGTGGCCAAGGTGCACATCTGTATATCTATAGCGCTGACTGAAGCAGCTTGGGCCAATACAGATCTGTCTTTATCCAGAATGTAACAAACCAAGTCTTGTTAAACATTGAATGCTTCCACCTTCCTACATTTCTGTCACGGTGTTTTTTGTTTGTTTTTTAAATTCGAAAAAAAAAAAGAGATAATAAAAAGCCGCTTCCAGTAGCTCTGAATGTGTCAGCTCCTTCTTTGCGTTAACCGGCTATAAACTCCGGCGGAAAGTTCTGGTTGCACATCCGTTCTACATATCTGGCTTAGTTGTGTGAAGACTGTTGGTTCCTCGCCTCTCAGGCTGATGCACTCCAGCATTGACAAAAACATCCCTTATTAGTAGACTCTCACTACATGCTTGCTAGGGGGCAGTGGGTCTGTCTGCCCCCCCCCCTCTTCTCCTTTCGCGCCAAAATATGGCCCCGAAACCCACAGGAAGAAATGTATCAACTAACAAACGAAGTCCCTCTGACTGGCTAACGATCGTTAACTGCTATTACTTCCTCTTTTGACTTCTTCTGCTGTGTAAAATAAAACAGGGCTGGAATGGGGGGGGGGGGGGGGGGTAATGGTCTTTGAGTTTGAGGATTTAGGGCCGTATGGTTGGTGCCGTCGACATGGACTGTGCAGGAGTAACACTTTATTAGCTGGCGTTGTTGCTTAGTGGTTAAAGCAGTTAAGGTTTAAAGACTTGACATCCGTTGACTCAGAGCCACTTTAAGGATGCCAGTCCAATAGACACAGTTGCCAGACGCCGCCCCGTCTAACTGTATTATAGTTAGATTTGGGCGTCTTCAGTTTATGAAGTAACATTCTGTCCTGTGGGTTGGATGAGGTAATCTTGTATCGTCACAGGCTACACAACTACCGTCTTGAGTTACTAGGCCATGTAGTTTACATCTCATTAGATGCTTGAGGAATTTCAAAGAGATGTGAATTAATAGTAGGTCTTGTTTTTTCCCCCCTATATTGCTCGCTCTCCCTTCGCAGAACGGCTAGTTGCATGTTGACAGATTCGCATAAAGAACAAACTCCATAACTCTTGCTACGATCCCCAGTGATCTCCGAAAACAAAATCGCACTTGGTAAGCAAGCGACGAAGACCATAAAACGAACTCATGAGCTTCAGGGCGCAGGGCAAACTACTTGATAACTTCACAGAGAGGAGACCTTAAACTTGCTCTCTCTCTCTCTCTCTCTCTCTCTCTCTCTCTCTCTCTCTCTCTCTCTCTCTCTCTCTCTCTCTCCATTTATATCTCTCTAAAATAGGGAGTAAAATGATAGGACTTGTTCTCAGAAAGATTTTCTAACGCTGGGGTAAACATGACATGTTTTCACAGACAGTTCATATTTAAAGTAGCGGGATTCGGTTCATCCCCTTGGCTTGCGTGTTCTGTTTAAGAAGACAAGCAAATAATGTGACTTGCTCTGGCCAATCAGTGCTAATCGTAACAGTGGACGCTTAAGCACGACCAAGTCGGAGTCTCTTAACTATTTCTAGCTAAAGTAAGTAAAGTAAAGATCCCTTTTCACGCCTTAGGCGCATCGGGCATATGGGAAGAGCGTCCCATATTTTTACCACTGGATGGGTAATGTGGTCAGCATTACGCCGGCCGTCTTTAGTTCCCTTAGGACAGCCATCCTGGTACCCATTTTAGGCTGGGTCGACCTGTGACGTACCATACAACGATACAAACCACGCAGCCAGCAGTGGGTTTCGATCGCGGTACGTTGGAATTACGAGTCGGACTCGCAACGCCTAAGCCACGGACGCCGCCTTTCACCAATTTAACAATTACTAGCTAGGGGAGATAATATTTGGTAATGGTGGACTCTTAGGCTGTGGCTTAGATGTTGTGAACGCGGTTTGTAATTCCTATATATATATATATATATATATATGCCCGTTTCCATTCCAACTGTAAGCGAATTATCAGCAGATCGCTTTGCCTTCATTTTGAAAATGGTCTCGAGAGTAACAGTGGCAAGCTTGAACGTAAAATTACCCAGTAAAATCACAGACATATTTGGCCCGCGGAGCGCCAGCTGTAAACGGAGACACAACACATGCATATTTCTGTCATCATTTTGTGATAGGCAATTTTTCGTTATTTGAAGCCCCACCCTGGTTCTTTTCAGGGGCCGCAATATTGCCCGACGATAAATATGGTCTAATGGCTGAACGCGGTTTCTGAGACCTCTTCACGGGGGATCCTCATCCATATGGTGGCACTTTGTGTCGTCTTGTGTTTATCGCTTGTGTGATGTACTAGTGGGGTAAAAGGAGATAGAGACAACGCATTTACGTCCTCAGAGAAACGAAGGAGAAGATGAAGAAGAACCCACACAAAACACCCACTCAGGACTACATGTTACTCCCTAACTGTTTGCTGATGCCCCAATATATGGCTGTACGGTTAAACGGGGTTCCCCGGAATTGTCCCTAGTAGATTCTTATCATTGAGATTGTATCACGCAGAGTGCAAATCAAGGAATTCCAGAGAAATTGAATGCAAATCAGGAGGGCTAAAAACGTAAAAGCAGGATGAACCTCCCAAAACTCGAGAATCCTGCAATTGTTTGCATAGCTGCTTCTCGATAAACTGTCCAGGTCTCTAGGGCGAGGTGACATCAGCAAGAACGGTCTGGGTTCTGGGTACACTAGCATTAGAATCTTCGTATCTGCATTTCAGAAACTATTGGACTGCTTCGTTTGTCAAGTGGTGCAGAACCCTAGTTTCATTGTTACCAAGGTTTTCAGCCACGCTGCTTCGGCGAGTATGTTGAGACGGCCAGATAAAAGGCGTTGATGTTTTGAAGTATGACAATAAAAGGGTCCTGTGTGCGGCGATGTGGCTTAGATGGTGGTCTTCTACTTATTTTAATTCTCTCTGACAGTGGTTTTCAGATGAGAAGGCCACATTCCTCTATGAAGTCTGTGGTGCGACGCAAATCTTCCAACTGTACCGTTTGATTTCTATTGGCATGCCAACCGGTCAAACCTGGGATGTCGCATCTCACCTGAAAGTACCCGAGACAGAAGGTTGTGGATAGACATGACAACCATCGCCACAGGGCATGGACTGGCCATAGACATGCTCTAGGAAAGTTAGAGAGGAGGAAAGGCAGTAGGAGACCGAGAGAACAGATGCTGGACAGTTTGACGTCGTGGCATGGAGGATCATCTGTGTCCGAGTTATCTGAAAGTACAAGAGAAGAAGGTTGTGACATGACAACCATCGCCACACGGCATGTCATGGACTTGAAGACATGCCCTATACATGCAGAAGCGACATTCCAGGTTTAGCCGGTTAGCAGTCAAGGCAGTCAGTCATTCAAAGTTTTAAGTAAAAAAAAAAAAAAAAAAGTCGACTACAAATTGTGAAAGTATTAAAAGAAGGCATGCCGACATTGAAAAATCAAATCAAAAATTTAAGATATTGCTAGCGAGAAAGTAAATGTGCGTTGCGTTTAAATGGCATCGAAGAGCTGAACGAATGATGATTGCAAGGCGAATTCGTGCTGCATTCGTTCATACCATCGCGTTAAAGACAACTGAACCTCACCTTTGCACAGTTTCTCCTCTTCTTAATCATTTAAACTGCTTTAAGGGCAGCTGTGCCGCCAAATGTTTTTAGCCCGACAAGAGCGCCGCGGCGAATAACGGTTTGAGAACTGCTACACTAGGTTACCGTAAAAGACAGTCAGTTAAAGATTTGATGAAATCTGATGTGCTGGTTCTAAAGGCAGAGATATAACATCAGGTAAAGTCCTGGGAAGTAAAGACGACCGGCATGATATTGACCACATCACCCACCAACTGCAAAGATCTTTAAAATGTAAGTCTAGCTCTGTATGCCCAGTTCGCCTGAAGGCATAGCCATGGGGTCCTTTACATTACTCAGGTAGTCGCTGTCCCAATTGTATCGCAAACGCATCACCCCATAATTGTCCCGTTCCTGTGCCAACGAAAAACTACCCAGAATGTCCACCACTGTCCCTTGTGAAAAGAATTGACAAAGACTGCAATTTCAGCAAAGCCATACACGTGAGAAAAATGCGCAAGTCAGCGATCATAGGTGCCGATACAAACAATCCGACACCAGAAATGCGGTTTATCGTCGATGGAAGCAGCAGTTACAAAAGATGAGTAGTTAGATATAACATCTCAGATGTAAACCAGAAAACAGAATGCCAGCGCAGGGGGAACTCAGAAGAATATTTCTCAGACAGCTGTTATTTTCAAATTCTCCCTGTAATCGGGAGAGGGGCAGTTTGGGGGGTGGGGGAGGGGTATAGACTCACGGTCCCCTAACAAGCATGGCTTAGGATGCGACTAATTAAGGAAAATTCCTTTGAATGCGGAGTACATCTGCCTGAGTGGTGAGGAACCAACAGTCTGCATACAAATACACCAGATCTGCAAAACGGCTGTGCACACATAACTTCGGAGTTCTGGAACAAGACTAAAGTTCTGAAGTGGATGAACAGCCAGGGCGTTCTACCAGAGTTTAAAAGCCGGTGAATGCTGAGAAGAAGAATTCAAATATGCAGTCTTAGATCTTTGCTTTCTTAGACATTATTCACAAAGATACCTTCTACTTGTATTTGAATTAATGAGTTTCATTTTCCTTTCAGATAATGCGGTGACGTCACCTGGATATTTTACGTCAGTTGAGAGAATGTGTAACAGGGGCATCCAGTGTCAGAATATAGAAGTATTGACCCACGTACAGAGGCTGTGTTTTGTGCTGATGAAAACATAATCCATTACTGAGAAGTTTCCTGAGAGCATTCAGCTAAGTTTGAAGTATCTGGTGAAACGACACGGCCTAGTCGACCCTAAAAAGCATAGTACTACAATCCAGTTAGCACTAACAGTGAGATTACTTATAGCAGTAAAATAAGCAGAAAGCTGTCTATCTGAATTCACCCACTTGGGCGCCAAACATGTTTTAGAAACACCAAAGCTATTCATTTTTTATAACACTGCAGAGTATTCTAAGAATTGCAAAATCTAATTTACCATTCTTAAAATTGACCACTAATTCACAAGAGGTTCATCTCGGCTTACTTTATGAAATAATTCATGTCTGTGGAAGTACTGGTACCTAAGCCAGTCCCGACTCTTACTATACCACAAGCCAGAATGAAGGAACATCTTCGTACCACTCCAAACTCAGGAACTCGGAGCAGCCAGCATAAACCTGCAGCTTTTGCTCACCATCTGCAGCCCGTAGCTAAGATTTCTGCTGTAGAATCTGCTCGTAGCTCCCCGGATATCAACGGTCATTGCAAGGACAACATTCAGCAGCACTTTGATAACAATCACATCATTTACGATAATACTACCGACACAACCTATCTCAGAGGACGCTTCTTGGGCAAGGTACGTCTTTGTCTGTGATTGTCTTCGAATGAAGACGTTAGGGTAGTTATTTAAGGTTATTAGTGTTTTCACCATGTTGTTAGTTTAACCTACCACCATTGAGATGGGATGTCTTAGTTTTACAGGGCTGTTCTACTTCTTTGAGGTTTTGAACAACGGATTAACATCATGGCACACGGGTAGTAACCCATAAGTGCTCCGTTTTTCTTCTAACTCAAGTCTGAGTCTGAAAAAGCTCAGCTCAGTGACAGGCTCTGTAGCACCGGCGAGAATCCCGAAATGCTTTAAGTAAATTTTTAACTCTAAATTTTGCCCGGGCAGCGACGTTAGGCTATTCTTTTCGATTTCCAACTGCCAAGGGATTTTTCAGGCAGTCCTTCTCGTCTTTATCTTGATGCTCGCTGAGGTGTTGCGGGACTCTATGACCCCGACAGTTGTGTGGCTGTGTTTGTTTGAGCATGCTTTCACAGACCGTCTCCTGGCAAACATAACAAAGGGCAAGGTACAGACAAAGACTGTCTTTGGCCTGTTGGCCTGCACCAGATTGAGGACGACCGGGAGCTCAAGCAGGGTCAGCTAACACACTGACCCGTCAGTTTCCACATGATTAATTATTCTCAGTTCAGTTCAGAGGACTAAAGTAGAGATTGCCTCATATTCAGATGTCTGAGTTTGCCTCATATTCAGAGGACTGAAATATAGATTGCCCCATATTCAGAGATCTGAAGTAGAGACAGTCGCATATTTAGAGATCTGAAGCAGAGATTGCCTCATATTTAGAGGTCTGAAGTAGAGATTGCCTCATATTCAGAGATCTGCAGTAGACATTGCCTCATATTCAGAGGTCTGAAGTATAAATTGCCTCATATTAAGAGATCTGAAGTAGAGACAATCGCATATTTAGAGATCTGAAGCAGAGATTGCCTCATATTTACAGGTCTGAAGTAGACATTGCCTCATATTCAGACGTCTGAATTAGAAATTGCCTCATATTCAGAGATCTGAAGTAGAGACTGCCTCATACTCAGAAGCCTGAAGTAGAGATTGCCTTATATTCAGAGATCTGAAGTAGAGACTGCCGCATATTCACACGTCTAAAGTAGAGATTCATATTCAGAGGTCTGAAGTAGATTACTGATGTAAGAATCGACATCATGGCACGCCGGACATACCCCTAGACTAGAAACTACATCTAAGAGTAAACAAATATCTTAAGGCCTAAGGTGCAGATGCTGACTGTTCTGACAACACACTGGATGTGTACTCATACTTCGAAGTCCCTTTTATCAGTTCCCCCACTTGATTCCAGAATCACATATCCTTGCGTGATACATCAGCTCTGAAGTGGAATGTCACATGTCAAACGTTTCAAGTTCTGGGGCTAGAAGTGGATATATTTCATGTCTTTCGGAGAGTGATTAGTCCTGTTTCCCGGGAAGACACATCTACCTGTCTGTCTTTCTACCTGTCTGTCTATTTATTTTTCGTGCGTTCTAGTGACGTCATTATATTGTGCGTTTTTACAGCAAAGTTGCGATTTTGGCGCCTTTCGGCCGACTTCATCGAGCCTTTGTTGACAGGGTTAACTTCCCCGTATCTATCTGTTTGTCTGTCTATTTATCTATCTATCTATCTATCTATCTATCTATCTATCTATCTATCTATCTATCTATCTATCTATCTGTCTCTCTGTCTGTCTATCTATCTATCTATCTATCTGTCCGTCCGTCCATCTGTCTGTCTAGCTAGCTAGCTATCTGTCTGTCTGTCTGTCTGTCTGTCTATCTATCTATCTATCTATCTATCTATCTATCTATCTATCTATCTATCTATCTATCTATCTATCTATCTATCTATCTATCTATCTATCTATCTATCTATCTATCTATCTATCTATCTATCTATCTATCTATCTATCGGAAGGGGGGGGGGGTTATGTGTTTACACGCATTGCAGTTTGTTCTGTAATAGACAATAATCGTATACGGAGAACTTCCAATTTACTTTCTTGTGTCTGTTTTCGTGAATATTATTTTTTTGTTCAGACTAAAGCTGCTCAAACATAAAGAAAAAAAGTGTCAAGAACTGCAGGACCCTGGAGAGAGCGAATATTGAATCAAACGCTAGTCACTAGTCGGCGGTGCTTGCTAATCCTCGTGCAAACTTTGCGCCCCGTTCACCTTGTCCTTGAGTCTTTGATCTGTGTTTGAGATGGGCAACTTCCGTTTCCTTTGTAAGTCTCCAGCAACCGAGTTGACAGAGAACGCCTCAGTAGGAGAATTAATCAAAGTAGGAGAAGAAGAGACAGGCGGTCGTTGATTGGAGGAGAGGTTTGAAAGAGGTTCCTTGTCTGGGTCCTGTCTTCAAGATGATACTATCACAACGTCTGACACCCCTTCCCCCTTTTTTTTTCTTTCCAGTTGCGTCTTTGTTCAGTGGGTGCTCTCCGTTGTCTGTTACGTGTTTTTTATTTTTTTTTGACGTAACAAAACTAGCGTAATGCTGACGTAATAGACCTAACGCAGTGCTGACGTTATTTACTACTAATGATGGACAAGCAACTCTCATGGTCAAGGAAAACATAAAGCCGGGTGGGGTGGGGGGGGTGGGGGGGGTGGGGGGGGGGTGGGGTTAGAGTAAGAAGAAAAAGACAGCGTCATGGTGAATATAGTGTGTAATATAATGTAATAAAGGCTCCACACGCACACACACATATATATGTTTATGTGGTCGACGCATTAAGATAAAACGTATGTTTACATTTCATGAACAGTTGTAAACAGGCCTAGTTTTCACTGATAATAGCCCGTGATATGAGAACAGCCAGTTTATCTTTAATACATTGTAGATCACGTGTGTGATTGTGTTATCGTCAGATGTAATAAAAGATTGTAACAAGATTTTCGGTGCTTTCTTAATATCCTACCCCAAACATGGAAAGGCCTGAGGTCAGGGGCCAGTCTAATATTTCAGGGGGGTTGTAGATAGGCTGCATGCAGTCGTTGGACCTAGGCTGCATGCAGTCGTGAGACCTAGGCTGCACTGTCTGGTGGGGCGTAGGTGGGTTGGGGTTAGGGTTAGTTCTAGATGTTTCAGCGTCGTTAAAATCATTAAAAAGCCTCTAAAATGTTGGACTGTCTTGTGACGTCATCTGAGGGTAGGATATTACGAAAGAACCAAATCCTGTTAACATTTCTCTGATAATAGCATAGCCTGTGATATCAGAACAGCCGGTCTGTCTTTAATAAATTGTAGATCACGTGTGATTGTGGTTATCGTCAGATGTAATGACAGATTGTAACAAGATATTCAAATTATTCAGTTAAAGATGGATTATCTAACTAGTAAAATGATGTTTGTCATCAGTCTGCTTAATAAAACTGGCGTGCACCGCAATCACTGCTACATTGTCAATTTTTGTGTTTATCTTGTTTTCTTTGGTATACCCCCTTACATTTTCTATTTCTTTCTTTGGTGTTTCTTCGTGTGTTTGATATATATATATATATATGTGTGTGTGTGTGTGTGTGTGTGTGTACGGGTTGTGATCGCTACCAGAACTTAGTTAGCCACATCACGCACCATCCCCCCCCACCCCCCCAAAAAAAAAACAACCCACCATATATATATGTGTGTGTGTGTGTGTGTGTGTGTACGGGTTGTGATCGCTACCAGAACTTAGTTAGCCACATCACGCACCATCGCCCCCCCCCCCAAAAAAAAAACCCACCATATATATATGTGTGTGTGTGTGTGTGTGTGTGTGTGTACGGGTTGTGATCGCTACCAGAACTTAGTTAGCCACATCACGCACCATCGCCCCCCCCCCCCAAAAAAAAAAAAAAAACAACCCACCATATATATATGTGTGTGTGTGTGTGTGTGTGTGTGTGTGTACGGGTTGTGATCGCTACCAGAACTTAGTTAGCCACATCACGCACCATCGCCCCCCCCCCCCCAAAAAAAAAAACTACCATATATATATATATATGTGTGTGTGTGTGTACGGATGTGGGTCGCGCTGTGAAAAACTGACATGGTGTCCTAATACGTTAGTTTCCTTCAGCGATCTCACGTCATGAGTGGGTAGGGGCCCTCAAGTCTGATGTGCCCTTGGCTGCGTTTGTGTTCTCGTGTCTTGTATGTCCTTATTTCAACTTCGTTCTCACTGCGGGATTGACCGACACTGCTCAGTATGTTATTACTGTATTGTGTTGATTGATTAGTTCTCTTTGTTGCATTGTAAAACCAGTGGCCTTTTTGGATTTTTCTCCTCCTTCTCCTGCCTTCCACTTCTTCTTCGCCCTTCAACGGGTAGTTAGCGCACTATGTTGTGGTTTACAGCCATGCTGCGATATTTGCAGCTCTTTGCCCAACACAACTGAAATCAGCAAATTCCTAATTAGTCGTCTTTTGTTAACACTTTATGTACCAAGGAACGCATCATGCGTTGATTTATGACGGCCGAATGGTACCAAAGGACATTAATTGTTAGCCATTAGTTGGGGTTCCTTCCCCCGTGTGGGTTCCGGGGCCCCATTGTGGGGGAAACAAGAATAGACCCACTGCCTCCCCAAAAGCATGTCGGAAGAGTCGACTAATTGGGGAGCTTCCTTTGAAGTCGGAGTGCATCTGCCGGAAAGACAAGAAACCAACAATCTGTATTCAAGAGAATGAAACAGGTAAAACTGATGCACACACAACACTCAGGTTCTGGAGCAGGACTTCAGTTCAGTAGTGGACGAGCAACCAGAACTTTCTGCCAGAGTGTACAGCTGGTGAACGCGAAGAAAAAGAAGTTGGGGTTCCAAATCACCGCAGACGGCTTGTCCTGCTAGGGAAAATCACACAGTTGTGCTTAACTGTCCCATGTGAAAACTAGTGATAAAGATGTCAGTCACAGCAAAAACTTGAAGCTCCTAAAGGCAAATTAAATGCATAAGGCAGCTGTCAGAAGTGCCAGCACCAACGGTCACCTCGAAATGACAACAGCGGCTGTGTAGCTATTTTAAATCTTTAAGACGAACTCAGTTCGTATTTCAAACTTGTGGGTTCAAGCTGTACGGTAGACATGGCTAATGAAGCCAACTTTTTTAGCCCGGGTGGTGATGTGTCTTAGTACACTTGTCCTTGCAGCGAGGCACTGTCATCATTTGGACGTGACACGTTCGATTTCCGACATGGTAACTATAGCTTTCAGTTTTCCTGTTGTCTCCTGTGCCCTTTACATATCTATGTATAGATTACGCATCCGAGTCAACATTATCCTCATGTTTGAGATCTTCGCCGCCTGTTGTCTCTTTTATAATAAATTATGCCTAACGAAGCTCCACTCCCTAGAGTGGCGCTGCCCTCTCGTTGCCCTCTAGTTGCCCTTTACGCCGGTATATCTTTTGGTGGACTTCTAGTAATATACCCTGGTCTCTTGGTAGTAAGACCGGACGTGTGTATTGTTGCGCACGTGAAAAAAATCCTTTGGCACTTGAAAATCAAAAAGAGTAGCCTAACAGCGCTGCCTGGGAAAAATTTGGAGTTTAAAGATCTACCCAAAATATTTAAGATTCTCGCCGGTGCTACGGAGTTCGTGCACTGCGCTGAGACACTTCGGACTCAGGCTTGAGTCAGAAGTAGAACGGAGCACTTATGGGTTACCACCCTTGTGCCATGATGTTGATCCGTCGTCTAAACCTAAAGGTGGGGGGTATGAAGCATTGTTCTTTGTAAAGATTGATACACAGTCATTCCGTCTCGTCTCCCTACATTCCTCTGTGGACGTTAGCCCTGGCACGTTGACAGAGCAAATATGAACGGAGACCGCGAGGGTATTAACTTAGAGACTTTTTTTTTTGTTCACATGACCGAGGGGTCATCAGTCATAGTGACGGTAAAGTTAAATCACGCTGGGTATGCGGAAGTCACTCTCGTTGTCAAAAACATGACGACTTCCTTCAGGGATTTGGGAAGTTGGGAAATGTAAATAGACGTGTTTCTGTGTAACTAGAATACCATTGCGTTGGAGTTCATATTCCTCCAATTACAGAGCAGAGGTAGAAGCACTTCTGCGGCATGTTCTTTCCTGAATAAACAACAGCAAATATAGCAGAGTGGTCTTTCTGACTGATGCTATGTCAGTTCTACAAGCAATTGTTAACCCAAAAGACACAGTTTGTAGACTTGACGCAACAGCTGATTTACTAGGCGCTTCAGTAGAACAATCTGTACTGCAGTAGATTCCAGGTCACTGTGGCTTGGAAGGCAATAAAATAGCGGACCGATTGGCCAGAAACGGAAGTGACATGGTACAACCAAATAGCGACTTAACCCACCAAGAGATGAAAACATTAATACAATCTAGTATCCAAGAAAGGTGGCTGGAGACCCACACCAGATTTTCTCCCCAAGACTCACTTCATCGCCTCTCTAGAGAGGGACAGTGTATTATATTCAGACTAAGGACTGGGCACAACAGATTTCATCTACATATGTTCAAATTTTTTGGTGTAGGAAATACGGAGACGTGTCCCTGCAGCTTTGCACCCGAAAATGCTGAGCATGTGCTCCAACACTGTCAACTGTATGCTGACAACAGAGACGCAATCTGGCCTGTTCCAACCACACTGAAGACAAAACTGTATGGTACACGAGAGGATATGGATTGTACGATAGCTTTTATAAAGGCTACCGGCCTCCTAATATAAGTTTTCTGACAGAAGGATCGAAGAAAAAGAAGAGCCATTGCGTTGGGACCCACAAGATAAAAGGAATAAAGGCAAAATAACACGCATGTCTGTTGCCCCCCCCCCTCCCCCCATGTTTTTTTTTTCTTCGTGTCAGCGCTTCTGCGCCTTACAACAGCATCAGCAGGGAAATTACTTATACACATTTCGGAAACTTTGAGATCTGACTGATAGCCCCTGATATGGGTAGTAGTAAATAAGGCTGATGTCTGACTGATAGCCCCTGATATGGGTAGTTGTAAATAAGGCTGAGGTCTGACTGATAGCCCCTGATGTGGGTAGTTGTAAATAAGGCTGAGATCTGACTGATAGCCCCTGATATGGGTAGTTGTAAATAAGCTGATGTCTCACTGATAGCCCCTGATATGGGTAGTTGTAAATAAGGCTGATGTCTGACTGATAGCCCCTGATGTGGGTAGTTGTAAATAAGGCTGATGTCTGACTGATAGCCCCTGATATGGGTAGTTGTAAATAAGCTGATGTCTGACTGAAAGCCCGTGATATGGGTAGTTGTAAATAAGGCGGATGTCTGACTTATAGCCCCTGATATGGGTAGTTGTAAATAAGGCGGATGTCTGACTGATAGCCCCTGATATGGGTAGTTGTAAATAAGGCTGATGTCTGACTGATAGCCCCTGATATGGGTAGTTGATATCTGACTGGTGATATGGGTAGTTGTAAATAAGGCTGATGTCTGACTGTAATAAATAAGGCTGATGTCTGACTGATAGCCCCTGATATGGGTAGTTGTAAATAAGGCTGATGTCTGACTGATAGCCCCTGATATGGGTAGTTGTAAATAAGCTGATGTCTGACTGATAGCCCCTGATATGGGTAGTTGTAAATAAGGCTGATGTCTGACTGATAGCCCCTGATATGGGTAGTTGTAAATAAGGCTGATGTCTGACTGATAGCCCCTGATATGGGTAGTTGTAAATAAGGCTGATGTCTGACTGATAGCCCCTGATATGGGTAGTTGTAAATAAGACTGATAGCCCCCGTGATATGGGTAGTTGTAAATAAGGCTGATGTCTGACTGATAGCCCCTGATATGGGTAGTTGTAAATAAGGCTGATGTCTGACTGATGTGACTGGGACTGATAGCCCCTGATAGCCCCTGATATGGGTAGTTGTAAATAAGGCTGATGTCTGACTGATAGCCCCTGATATGGGTAGTTGTAAATAAGGCTGATGTCTGACTGATAGCCCGTGATATGGGTAGTTGTCTGTAAATCTGACTGATAGCCCCCTGATATGGGTAGTTGTAAATAAGGCTGATGTCTGACTGATAGCCCGTGATATGGGTAGTTGTAAATAAGGCTGATGTCTGACTGATAGCCCGTGATATGGGTAGTTGTAAATAAGGCTGATGTCTGACTGATAGCCCCTGATATGGGTAGTTGTAAAAATGAGGTCTGACTGATAGCCTCTGATAGGGTAGTTGTAAATAATGAGTCTGACTGATAGATGATATGGGTAGTTGTAAATAAGTTGAGGTCTGACTGATAGCCCGTGATATGGGTAGTTGTAAATAAGCTGATATCTGACTGATAGCCCATGATATGGGTAGTTGTAAATAAGTTGAGGTCTGACTGATAGCCCGTGATATGGGTAGTTGTAAATAAGGCTGATATCTGACTGATAGCCCCTGATATGGGTAGTTGTAAATAAGGCTGATGTCTGACTGATAGCCCATGATATGGGTAGTTGTAAATAAGGCTGATGTCTGACTGATAGCCCCTGATATGGGTAGTTGTAAATAAGTGATGTCTGACTGGGATATGGGTAGTTGTAAATAATAAGGCTGATGTAAATAAGGCTGACTGATAGCCCCTGATGATGATATGGGTAGTTGTAAATAAGTTGATGTCTGACTGATAGCCCATGATATGGGGGTAGTGAGGTTGTAAATAATGGGCTGATAAGCTGATCTGACTGATAGCCCCTGATATGGGTAGTTGTAAATAAGCTGATGTCTGACTGATAGCCCCTGATATGGGTAGTTGTAAATAAGGCTGATGTCTGACTGATAGCCCCTGATATGGGTAGTTGTAAATAAGCTGATGTCTGACTGATAGCCCCTGATATGGGTAGTTGTAAATAAGCTGATGTCTGACTGATAGCCCGTGATATGGGTAGTTGTAAATAAGGCTGATGTCTGACTGATAGCCCATGATATGGGTAGTTGTAAATAAGGCTGATGTCTGACTGATAGCCCCTGATATGGGTAGTTGTAAATAAGGCTGATGTCTGACTGATAGCCCGTGATATGGGTAGTTGTAAATAAGCTGATGTCTGACTGATAGCCCCTGATATGGGTAGTTGTAAATAAGCTGATGTCTGACTGATAGCCTGTGACTGGGTATAAGGCTGATGTCTGACTGATAGCCCCTGATATGGGTAGTTGTAAATAAGCTGATGTCTGACTGATAGCCTGTGATATGGGTAGTTGTAAATAAGTTGAGGTCTGACTGATAGCCCCTGATATGGGTAGTTGTAAATAAGCTTATGTCTGACTGATATGGGTAGTTGTATATGGGTGAGTTGTAAATAAGGCTGATGTCTGACTGATAGCCCCTGATATGGGTAGTTGTAAATAAGTTGAGTCTGACTGAAATGAAGGCTGTTGTAAATGTCTGACTGATAGCCCGTGATATGGGTAGTTGTAAATAAGCTGATGTCTGACTGATAGCCCCTGTTATGGGTAGTTGTAAATAAGGCTGATGTCTGACTGATAGCCCGTGATATGGGTAGTTGTAAATAAAGTTGATGTCTGACTGATAGCCCGTGATATGGGTAGTTGTAAATAAGTTGATGTCTGACTGATAGCCCCTGATATGGGTAGTTGTAAATAAGTTGAGATCTGACTGATAGCCCCTGATATGGGTACAGCAGGTTTGGCTTTAAATAAATTGTTGATCAAGTGTGTGATTGTGTTTATTATCAGATGTAGTGGAAGATTATGACAAGATACGTATTGAAATTACTTGGAGAGAAACATCCACAAATCAGAGTGTCAAATAACAAAAGAAACAATCACCAACAACTGGTAATTTAGTGCCCATATGTATCTCTGTGTGGTTTCCGGGGCCCTATTATAGGGGAAAAAAGAATAGACCCACTGTCTACCCAGAAGCATGTCGTACGAGTCGACTAATTGAGAGCTTCCTTTGAAGTCGGAGTGCATTTGCCTGAGAGGCAAGGAACCAGTAGTTTGCATACAAATGAGTTAGATCTATAAAACAGATGCACACGTAACACTCAGGTTCTGGGTTTTGTGCTGCAGTCCAAAAGTGGATGAAGAAACAGAGTTTACAGCTGATGAACGTGAAGAAGAAGAAGAAGAGCCCAAATATCAATATGATGGCTGACACTGTTTTGTCTTGATGATTATTGATATCTGCTATTTTTGGTGTGGTGTTGGACAAGGCACAGCGGAGATCACTCTCCAGCTATTTAACATAACATAACCATCCACATCAAGCTGGCAGCGCTGTTTTCTTTTCATGACTGTTAATGGCAGTACCTTATCTGACTTCTTCTGTTGTCTGTGTAATAACGACACCTTCGCACTGGCAGCCAAGCCTCTGAGACAATCTCCGTACATATTTTAGATATATAATTAATAAACAGACAATGTATTGATTGGCACTCATAGAAAGAAGTAGAAAGACAGAAAAACGCACTAGACAAGCATAAAAATCGAAAGCTAGAGTTACCGTGCTGGAAATCGAACCTGTCACCTCCAAATAGCGTGTACGCCTCGCTGTGGAAACAAGTGTACATGTAGGCACCACCCCCCCTCCCCACCCCCTAAAAAGGTGTCCACATTAGCCTTTCTATCGTACAGCTTGAAATCCACAACTATGGAATACGGACAGAATTCATTTCAACCATACCTATTATAAACGTCGTCACGGACAGCTAAAGCTACCTACCGTCTGCCATTTGTGACGTTGGGTATATGTAAAGGTCATGCTGTGATGTATATCTAGGTCGTGTTTCGTAAGTGTGTTGTCAGGCTGTTGAACTTGTCATATGTGTTGGCTGTGTACTTCACACAAGTGAGCGTGTGCTGATCCCCCGCAGGGGCACCCTACCCTAATCTCCTAGGACTCCTTCCCCTCCGCACCCCCTGCTCTCAACGGGAGTAAGCGTCCACCACCTCCCCAACTATGTATCAAAGTTCACTTTTAAAGTTTTTTTAATACAGTTTATGTTATTTCATGTATATTATATTCACTCGGTATTCAGCAAATTATGTGTCTGTCTGTTTATCGATCTGTCCATCTATCTATCGATTCACTCATCTATCTGTCTATGTATCTTTATGTCTGTGTATCGATCCGCCATTAATCTATCGATCCGTCCATCTATCTATCGATCCGTCCATCTATCCATCCGTCCGTCTATCTATCCGTCCGTCCGTCTATTTATCCATCCGTCCGTCTATCTATCTATCCATCCATCTATCTATCCATCCGTCCATCTATCTATCGATCCGTCCATCTATCTATCCATCCGTCCATCTATCTATCGATCCGTCCATCTATCTATCTATCCGTCCATCTATCTATCCATCCGTCCATCTATCTATCCATCCGTCCATCTATCTATCCATCCGTCCATCTATCTATCCATCCGTCCGTCTGTCTGTCTGTCTGTCTGTCTGTCTGTCTGTCTGTCTGTCTGTCTGTCTGTCTGTCTGTCTGTCTGTCTGTCTGTCTGTCTGTCTGTCTGTCTGTCTGTCTGTCTGTCTGTCTGTCTGTCTGTCTGTCTGTCTGTCTGTCTGTCTGTCTGTCTGTCTGTCTGTCTGTCTGTCTGTCTGTCTGTCTGTCTGTCTGTCTGTCTGTCTGTCTGTCTGTCTGTCTGTCTGTCTGTCTGTCTGTCTGTCTGTCTGTCTGTCTAAGCCCTCTAGAAAATATCTAAGTATCTGAGTACCCCCTTGCCCCTCCCCCACCCCTACGGTCTGCACCACTTATCTCCAACATTATAAATGCCAGCTGTAAGCTGTAAACCTGACGGGCGGTATGTTTCCTAGACACAGCCACATCTACATGTTTGACATGTCCTTTCCTGTGTCACAGTGATGCACAATAGGGTTGTTCTACTTTTTTTTCCCTTCTGCTGCTTACCTTTTCTTCTGCTTCTCCTCTTGTTCTTCTTCACCTGTTTCTCCTCTTTCTCTTCTTTTTCTGCTTATCCTCACGTCTTCGTTTTTGTGTGCATTCCCTCTTCTTTTTCTGCGTTTGCTTCCCCGCTTCTTCTTCTTCTCCTCCTTACATCTTCTTCGTCTTCTTCTTCCTCTCCTCTTTTTCTTCTTCTCTTTCTTCTTCTTCTTCTTCTTCTTCTTCTTCTTCTTCTTCTTCTTCTTCTTCTTCTTCTTCTTCTTCTTCTTCTTCTTCTTCTTCTTGTCTTCTTCTTCTTTTCCTTCTCCTTCTGCTTCTCCTCCTCATTCTCTTCGTTTTATCCACCTCCTTTTCTTCTTCTGCTTCTCCTCTCCTATTGTCTTATTCTTCTTTTCTGCCCTCCTTCTGCTTCTCCTCCTTGAAAGGCAGTTGACTCTTGCGTTTTAGAGCTAAACTGCGGTATCTACACCTTTTGGCTTAGCACATTCGATTTCGGCAGATCCTAAATTATATTTTTCTTCTTTTCTTCTCGCGTTGCTTTAACTCTGGCGGAAGGTTCTGGTTGCTCGTCCACTACTGAACGCAGTCCTGCTCCAGAACCTGAGTGTTGCGTGTGCATCAGTTTTACAGATCTCATTTTCTCTTGAATACAGACTGTCGGTTCCTTGCCTCTCCGGATGCACTCCGCTCAAAGGAACTCCGCAATTAGTCGATCTTACGACATGCTTTTGGGGAGGCAGTGGGTCTATTCTTGATTTCGGCAGATCCTAAATTATATTTTTTTAAAGACGCGCCTGTAAAAAGGCAGAGGGTCTCTTCCTTATCAACCTCAAGATAGGGCCCCCATTCGAACTTTAAGTTTTATTTGTGACTGAATATTTAAGACTGCGACACCAGCCATGTTAAAAACTAGCTTAACTTTGTGCCCCCCCCCTCTCTCTCTCTCTCTTTTGTGTGCAAGTAAAATAAGAGACGCCATCGTGGCAACCCAAATGTGGGTCATGTATGCGACATGTAGAGAATCACCAACAGGCACCAAAATGAGAAACAAATGGAATAAGGAAACCATGACGCCTAAGATAAACTCTTAAATGAATGTTGATGCGAGGGACTAAATGTGGAATCCGCAAACGATAAGAAAAAGATTGCGCACTATAAAGCGGAGTCGAACTATAAACTGTGAGCCGTGTATGACGCAAAGATGTGCTGTCAACTGGGCTATCTTCACGGCACTTCAGACACATCCATAGCTGCCCGGACCCGCCTCACCCACCTCTTTTTTTCCATATACTCAGCATCACGCGGTAAGTGATGCCAGTCCTCTGCTGGTGAGCAAGACTTCGTGTACCTCCAGTATGCCTGGCTGTGCCGATCTCTACTCCCAATTCTCGTATTGTTGGCAATGATCTGGACACGCTGCTCCCAAAATCCTTTGATCGTCTAAGGACCTTAACAGTGTCTTCGCGATCCACAAGCCGGCCATCTGCAGCTAAGACACAAGCGGCCAGTCTGTCATCTCTTTCGTGGCCAACAACACCTGGATACCCTAGGACGAAGATGAAGTTAACTCCTCACACAGTGGAGTTTCGCAGTGACTCTGTCCACTGTCTGCATACACAGACTGCCTTGACCTGCCGGATCATACTTATAGAATCACTCGGCACACACACGTGGTAATAGTCCTGTGCTTGCAGCCACATGAAAGCTCATGTAACCGCTCCATCTTCATGCTGCTGGTAGTCATAGAGAATGCACCGCTGGCTTCCTAGACTGTTCTGCATGCAGAGCGAGCTGTGAATGCCCTCACTCCTGTGTACTCGTCTCCTACAAGGGACCCATCTGTGCGGATCAGCAAAGCTGAAAACTCAAAGGAGGAGATTAAAAAAAATGCTCACTATTATAACCAAACTTTTCGACCAGAGTCTTTATCCGCTGAATACTAATTATAAGACAAACTGAATAAGAAAAAATTGACAAGATAACATAACTTATAAACGGACAGGGTCAACACGTGAACATGCTTGGTTATATTTACGAAACTAAACAGTTAAAGAGGCGACTGGAAATGGGGAATAAATATAAACAAGTGAAGTAAACTTTAATTAAAGAGGACATTGAAACTCGGTTTAAATGTACTGTGCTGCTCACAAGCCAAAGGAAGCCTCCGTTACCGCCTCCACCTCCAAGCTGGATGTTGTGAGATTATAGGGAAGGCTTTCTGTTTTTAGACAGTATCCACCAACCTCTTTTTTACTTCTCACTACAAACCGACTTATGCATATAACGATGCCTCATGGGTGAAAAGAGGTAGCTTCTGTCAGGGTTGTCAGATTGGCTTTTTCTAAGCCAGACTCCACAAATTTGTCTTATTTGAAATTAAACTGGCTTAAGACAATGAGCTGGCTTATTCTGGCTTGTTTGGGTTTTTCCTGGCTTTTCTACAAAAAACGTGCTCACATCTTCTTCGTGTCTCCTCCGTGAGAAACACGCTAATTTACTAACAGCAACTTAGGCCTACAATTAAGATCTTTATTTCAGTTTGTCTTGGTTGTGTTGTCCTGGTACAACTGGTTTGTTTTAGTATCCAGAGGCCATGAGTTGTTAACCCTTAGGCTCGATAAAATGGATATCGCAACCTTTCGGCCTTGATTCCATTGTAAATACCGTAAATCTGGAGAAATGTGGCTTTCCTGCCTATCCCCGGGATTGAAACGGGACCACAAGGAGTTTCTTCACCCGGTCTCCGCGCAATCCGGTTTAGCCAACTACGCTAGAGAGCCGGGGTACAACTGGTACATGGGCTAAAGGAGATTTGTGCCCATCTTCAAACGTATGAACAGCCTGTGTATGAGTATGTTTTCTTCCTAAACGGATGGTGGCGGCGATAAACCAAGGCCCTCTGAAATTTATCTGTAATAAAGCAGGCCATGGATAAACCATCACACGTTGACACTTTATGCAGTACCGAGTCACGCAGCCTGGAGGACTTATCTGTGCTGGTGGTGGGAGTTTACTGAGAGAAAATGTTAATTTACTAGAATGAATGGGGGATATAAAACCACAACTCACCACTGATACCAGAAGATTCAGACTGTTCTGAAACTACTTGAGCATAGAAAGTAGAGATGATATAGACCTGGTTTTGTGATAGTATTTATAACTTTTACAAATTGCTACGTCATCAACAACAACAACAATAAAAAAGCATCTTACGACAGCGGTAGCAAGTATAATAAATACATTTTCAGAAAACTTACCCATAACTCAAAAGATTTTCAGACGGATCAGAGGCAGGCTATTGTAAACTGTGTCAGTGCACTATTGTACCAAGAATTATAAACATCAGAACATGCAAAATCCGAAAAACACAAGAAGAAAACTCCGTCAAAAAGCCAGTCACAGCTTATTACAACAATTACTGCTAGGCAAAGTAATGATAAAAGGTAAGGCAGCAGAGTTGCAGATTGCTGTAATTGCTATTATGCTATACCGACAATTGATCGTCTAAATCTAAGTGAAATCATGACAACGCATGGTCAGGGGAGTACATGGGAACACATACAGTTGCATTGAACTAAATGTTCGTGCATAATAAACATTATATCATATCGCCTGCAGTTTTAAGGCTGATAAGGTTTGGTTTACTCTGTCTCTTCCACTTGTTCCGGTGAGGTTTACAGTCAGGAATTGTTCCGGTGAGGTTTACAGTTAGGAATTGTTCCGGTGAGGTTTACAGTCAGGAATTGTTCCGGTGAGGTTTACAGTCAGGAATTGTTCCGGTGAGGTTTACAGTCAGGAATTGTTCCGGTGAGGTTGACAGTCAGGAATTGTTCCGGTGAGGTTTACAGTTAGGAATTTAATCTAGAGCTTCTGATGTGAAGTGGGTGCACTGTTACATTATAAATATCTTTTTTTCTGGCTAAATTTGAGTAGTAGTTTTGTTTAAAATGAAGTATTTTTGTCTGACAGCCCTGGCTCCTGTATGGCACAGACAAAAGTCACGATCTTTGTGCTACTGAC
>CAJHNH020002943.1:75000-82500 GCA_905116865.2 Candidula unifasciata
TGATTCCAGTTGCGGGTTCCTATTATGAGTGGTGGAAAGAAAAAAGGAAAGGGGGGAGGGGGGTGTGTACGATATCGCAACACATTGTAACAACCGGCTTGGCAAAGTGGTTGTTTATTTTTCAGACAGCGTCTAACTAGATTAGGCCACCTAAGACTATGGCTGCATCTGACAAAGAGCAGAGAATTGTTTCACACTATATCAGCACCTGATACTGTCAATGGTTGATTACGGCCTGGAAATGTTTACCGTCTCACAGAGTCGGATGGACAAACTAGAGTGCATACAGAACGTAGCTTTGCGGGTCATCCTAGGTTGCACCGGAGACACCCCAGTGGTGTGTATGCGATACATCCTTGGTTTGCCGACGGTTGCAGATAGACACAAGGTGCTGCAGGCGAAGACATATCTCAAGGTAGCTGCAGACACAGACCAACCTTTGCACAAAGCTCTGAGCGCAGTTGAGGGTCAGAGGCTGATAAGAGGGAGGTCATGGATGGCTCAGGCAGAAGACACAATCAGACATGTTTGCATCATTGAGAACATTAGGCAAGAAGAGGAGTGGGTCAAAGTGCCACCTAACCAGTCAGACTTGTGCAGAAATGCAGAGACTGGCCAGCAGGTGCCACGGAGGTGGAAATTCAGCAATTAATTCAAGATAATGCCCCCTCACAGGATTTGATTTTTTTACACAGACGGTTTAGTGTCAAGAGGCAAAAGAAGTGCTTGGAGTTTCTTAGCAAAAGTTAATGGTCGACGTTTGGTGCAGGAGAGCCTAGCATATGATATCACAACATTCAGCTTAAGAATGGAGGTGGAGGCGGTCACTGCAGCTTTCCGCTGGTTAGAGAACACGACACACACACACACACACATCATAATTGTAACTGACCCAGAAAGCATGCTGAGGAAGATTAGGACAGGCATGCTTCGTGCAGAGTGGCATGCTTCACTGCGGCGGACACATGTGAGGAGTAATGTCTGGATTTTTTTCACCGGGAAACGCCGGTGTGTTGGGAAAGGAACAGGCGGACAACTGGTTGGTTCTGCACAACTGCTTGGAATACTGATGAATGATAAGGCAGAAGTGGTTAGTGCCTTGTGGGAGAGCGTGTACAGTTAGGATGAGCAGATGGATCACCACAGTGTGGTGAGATTGATGCGGGGGGAATTGGGGGGGGGGGGGGAATTGACGAGAGGTTCTGGCAGATACTCGAGGCTCAGAGGAAAGGCAAGACGGACGTTTAATCAGAATTCTACTGGCACCATGAGTATCGAAACTTTTAATTGGCTGCTGACGATGGGGCTTATGGGAATGCCCCGCCTACTGTGATGTCGGTACCTAAATCGACTTAACTCAAATTGTAATAGTCTAGTTCAAGTGTGACCATTCTAGAAAATTTCTAAACACTATGACTGGCCAGCAAACTTAAAAACGGTTTATTTAGTGCTCGTTAAAATATGAAAAGATCTGACGAACCTACCCGTTTCAGAGGTTTCTTCCTGTCCTGACGCTGGGAGGTATTCCAGGAGTAGAGAAAGAGGAATAGACCCATTTCTGCCCCTATCATAGCAAGCGTGTCGTAGAAGAATATTAATAAGGATTTTTTGAAGTCGGATGTGTTGGGTCGAAAGACGCAAGAGGCCTAGCTATAAACCACAGCCGTACATACATAGTAGTAGCAGCAGCAGTAGTATCGGAAGTAGTTGTAGTAAGTAGTAGTAGTAATAGTAGTTGTAAGTAGTAATAGTAGTAATAGTAGTAGTAGTAGATCAACAGTAGTAGCGATACTAGTAGTAGTTGTAGTAAGTAGTATTAGTAGTAATAGTAGTTGTAGTTGTAGTAAGTTGTAGTAAGTTTTAGTAGTAGTAGCAGCAGCAGTAGTAGCGGAAGTAGTAGTTGTAGTAATTAGTAGTAGTAGTAAGTAGTAGTAGTTGCAGTAATTAGTAGTAGTTGTAGTAAGTAGTAGTTGTAGTAATTAGTAGTAGTTGTAGTAAGTAGTAGTTGTAGTAATTAGTAGTAGTTGTGTAGTAGTAACTGTAAGTAGTAGTAGTAGAAAGTAGTGGTAATAGTAGTAGCTGTTGTTAATAGTAGTAATTGTAAGAAGTAGTAGTAATAGTAGTAGTAGTTGTAAGTAGTAGTAGTAATAGTAGTAGTAATGGTAAGTAGTAGTTAGTAGTATTAGTAGTTGTAAGTAGCAGTAACAGCAGCAGTAGTTAAAGTTGAAGCCGAACATTCTAATTTGACGCTTGATTAATTCCCCTTTGGGCTGGTTTGCTAGTTTTATACTAAGCGAAGCTTCTTTCTGGAAGCTTTTGACGTGGCCAGGTCTTTATGCTCTGTCCTCATGGACAGTTCTGAGTGTCCCCTCCCTGCGGTCAGATCATATCACCTGCCTCCTTGAAAGTTTGTGCTTATATCCCTCCCTGCGGTCAGATCATATCACCTGCCTCCTTGAAAGTTTGTTTATATCCCTCCCTGCGGTCAGATCATATCACCTGCGTCCTTGAAAGTTTGTGTTTATATCTTGATAGTTGTACCCGCCAGCAGATCGTACATGAAAGGACACGAGGGTGGTGTCTGAAAAACCAGCTTAACTATATACCCCTGGGATATGTGGACAGAGTTGATTAGCCTCATTGGGCTATTTGCTGGCCATCTGTATGTGTCACACATACAGATCACTGATTACATTGTCAGAGTGGCTAGGATTGTGGGACGCCATGATGGCCGCAGTCCGTGTGTTACAGGGGTAGTTCATATCCTTTAGGGGACTTTTTCTGAAGCAGCCGCCAGAGTGCCCATCTAAGCATTCATTTTTCAGGCCACATTTGCATGTTATCAGTAAAGCATGTTATGTTCATTTACAGATGTACACAATTAAATAATGCATACACACATAATACAAGGTCCGACAAAACAGTAATGAGAATAGTTACATAACAATTTAAAAAAAAATCAACAGCTGAAGATGTAACCTGTATTTGATTCAAAGTAAGCCCCGTGTGCATTAAATACAGCAAGTGACACGATCTAACAAACACTTTGTGGTTAGAAAACAAAGTAAAGGTCCCTTTTGCACGCCTTTAGGCTAGATCTATATTTTTATTGACCAATCGGCACAAGACGGGTGATGTGGTCAGCATCAGGCGGCCGCCTTTACTTCCCAGGACTGCACTCGGTACTCACTTGAGGCTGGGTCGACCTGGGAGTCAAGGTCATTTTTGACAAAAAAGTCCGTCTACGCCAGGGAGCGAACCTACAACTTTTCGATCCACAAGCGAGCGTGCAGGACCTAAGGCCTTCACACGCACACGCGCGCGCGCGCGCACACACTCTGTCTCTCTCTTTCTCTCTTCCCCCCCCCACGCACACACCACGAGGTACCTACCCCCTATCTTAGTATGACACTACTGAACTTTCAACTGCAAATTAATTAGATTTCAGAGTGTCCCACGGTATCAGTCTCTGATCACTTAGTAGTCGCCAAGTTGAGAAGTTGCCTTTTCCGGCGTTCTAAAGAAAATGCTACTTCCTGTTTTCCGTTCTCCCATCCGCCATTTGCTTTGTTTCGTTTCTATTTTGTTGACTTTATTGTCCACTTGAGTGTCCACTCGACACATTATATTAAACAAAACGTACACTTTTAAAAAAGGGGGTTAAAAGCTGTCTGAAAATTAGCAGTACCTCATTTATCATTATCATCAACTTCCACTTGTACCGTAAAGCGCCGTGGGTAGGAACAGTTTGCGTTCCAGATTTATATAGACACGGACAGATAAATACATGTGGAATTCAATGGTCAGGCGACAGAATTCTAAAAGCACAGTTTCAAAACCGGATGAGATAGGGACCAGAAACGTCACCACAAATATAGCGGACAGGAAAAATAGCAGCTAAAACTGCTGATAGAGACGTCTGGCGATCTCTCTGACAAACCTCTACACCCCAAGGTAGAAGAGGAGCGACTAAGTAAGTAAGTAAAAAGAGCAGTAATGTTTTTTCGCCCTAGCTGAAAGTGGTCAACGTTAAATGTAGAAAAAGTGGCCGGGCATGCATGCAGAGACTTTAGCAGTCGCTGACATGTTTCGTTGCCGAAGAAAAATGTTTACTATTTATAACAAATACACGTGTCGGTGCTTTCCTAATATCCTACTACAAACAGGGCAAATCCACAGGTCACGGGACAGTCTAATATTTCAGGGGTTGGTAGATAGGCTGCATGCAGTCGTGGGACCTAGGATGCACTCTTTCGTGGGATGTAGGTGGGGTGGGGTTAGGGCCAGTTCTATACGTTTTGTGGTTATTAAAAGCATCAATGGACTATCCTGTGACGACATCCGGTGTCGGATATTACGAAAGAACCAATATGTCTGTTTACGAATCGAATATAGAGGGGGGGGGGGGGGGGGGGGGGGGGGGGGGGGGGGGGGGGAGGGGGGGGGGGGGGGGGGGGGGGGGGGGGGGGGGGGGGAACCCGCTTGCTGCACGCTTACACCACTCATTCGTTTGCTATGAAGCTGAAACTAGGATTATCAGATGACCAGATTACCACTCATTCAGAAACTGTACTGTATGAAAGCTACCAGTTATTGTTCCTACAACGCTACCTGCGCTTGCATACTCGGTCAACAGCAAAGCGACGTGGAGAAAAATACCACGCGATACCCTATCCAGTATGATTGTTACCTTCTAACGCTTACACCACTGGTAGAATGCTTCTTTTTAGCATTAATCGGCTATAAACTGCGGAAGAAAGTTATGGCTGTTCGGACACTTCTGGGCTTTGGTGGTCTTGTTCCAGAACTTTACCCTGCACACCTGCAGCAGGGAAAGCAGCTAAAAAAAAAAAAAAGAAGAAAGTAGTGAGAACGTGGGCGGAGGAGGCGTTTCTGACTTGTAGTATCTTTCGGTCACGGGACTTTCTATTATCCTGCCAAATCCACTGTCACGCTTGATTTACGAACGGGTCTTGAAGCCAGTTGCTCGTCCGTACTTGGTCCACATCTTTTTTTTTCAGAACAGTTGAAAGGCAGGATCCACTAGACCCTGAATTATTTGATACTTGAAAGTAGTAGCTGTTTAGGTGAGAATTAAAAGTATTGAGGCACTGGCCCGCTCTAGTGAATTAATAACTATGTCAAATATATTTATTGTGAAGGGAAAGTCAAAATATCGTTGGTACGAGTATAAAGTGTATGTCAAACGAAAATCGATACGAAGTCTAGGTCAGAAATTTAGGTCAAATGGCAGTCGACACGAAGTCTAAGTCAAAGGATAATTAGTAAGAAATTAAGGTCAAATGGAAGTCAACACGATGTCTAGGTCATAGGATAATTAGTAAGAAATTTAGGTCAAATGGAAGTCAACACGATGTCTAGGTCAAAAGCTTTAAAAATTAAAAAAAATTAAACTCTTATGCTTGCCATTTCGTACGCAGTTGTTTCCGTGGGCATCGTTCTGCTATTAAATAAATTATTACATGACTCTATTGATATGATGTTCGAACAATACACACACCCAGGAACATGCAGACATGCAGGCAGAGACCGTCATTACATATTCTCTTTAATTGTTGTTCTTCTTCTTCATAAATACCAGGTTGTAGCCCAGTGTTGTGGTTTTGTTGTCTCACTGATACCAGGTTGTAGCTTAGTGGTTCTGTCGTCTCACTGATACCAGGTTGTAGCCCAGCGTCCTGGTTTTGTCGACTCACTGATACCAGGTTGTAGCTCAGTGTCGTGGTTTTGTCGTCTCCCTGATACCAGGTGTAGCTCAGTGTCGTGGTTTTGTCGTCTTACTGATACCAGGTTGTAGCCCAGTGTCGTGGTTTTGTCGTCTCACTATTACCAGGTTGTAGCTCAGTGTCGTGGTTTTGTCGTCTCACTGATACCAGGTTGTAGCTCAGTGTGGTGGTTTTGTCATCTCACTGAGACCAGGTTGTAGCTCAGTGTCGTGGTTCTGTCGTCTCACTGATACCAGGTTGTAGCTCAGTGTCGTGGTTCTGTCGTCTCACTATTACCAGGTTGTAGCTCAGCGTCGTGGTTTTGTTGTCTCACTTATACCAGGTTGTAGCTCAGTGTCGTGGTTTTGTTGTCTCATGATACCAGTTGTAGCTCAGTGTCGTGGTTTTGTCGTCTCACTGATACCAGGTTGTAGCTCAGTGTCGTGGTTTTGTCATCTCACTGAGACCAGGTTGTAGCTCAGTGTCGTGGTTCTGTCGTCTCACTGATACCAGGTTGTAGCTCAGTGTCGTGGTTCTGTCGTCTCACTATTACCAGGTTGTAGCTCAGCGTCGTGGTTTTGTTGTCTCACTTATACCAGGTTGTAGCTCAGTGTCGTGGTTTTGTTGTCTCACTGATACCAGGTTGTAGCTCAGTGTCGTGGTTTTGTCGTCTCACTGATACCAGGTTGTAGCTCAGTGTCGTGGTTTTTGTCATCTCACTGATACCAGGTTGTAGCTCAGTGTCGTGGTTTTGTTGTCTCACTGATACCAGGTTGTAGCTCAGTGTCGTGGTTTTGTTGTCTCACTGATACCAGGTTGTAGCTCAGTGTCGTGGTTCTGTTGTCTCACTGATACCAGGTTGTAGCTCAGTGTCGTGGTTTTGTCGTCTCACTGAGACCACGTTGTCCTGAACTGAAAACGAGACATTCCATGAATATTTTTTAGCTCAAAACGGGACAATCTACCAATATTTTATGCCGAAAAGGGTCATTCCAAGCGTTAGTTTAACTTCCCTTCCTCCACTCTTTTCTTCCCCCTATGTCACTCGGGTTGGCAGTGCTTACTATTAAAATCCAAACCAGTTGCCAAGAAATCAACGAAACAATTTGCTGCTTAACTACACTAAAAACAAACTACATTGAAAAATCACATCAACACATATCATGCATTGAAAGTATCTAAAACGAAAATCTACTATTCAGCAGAAATTAGGTGGGGTGTGGGTGGGTGGGTGTGTGTGTGTTTGGCGAACCGACACATAAAAAACATCCAATGGATACATGTATATAGTGCTACTTGATGATTACACTTTCTGTTACTTGATTAATGTAAATTGAGAATTAATCAAGTAACAGAAAGTATTGTGAACGGCACTCATAGAAAAAAGTAGAAAGATAGAAGAACACACTAGACAAAATTCATAATATTTAACGGCCTCAAATGGTTCCCCCTCTGTTTATTTACATGTAAATTGAGAGAGCGATCAGTAACTTTGAACCCGACGGATAGAACACTAGTGGAACACAGCCAGTCTTGGAGATCCATGCGACAAAGACGGTATCAATCGGCACTGGCGAACAAAGGACGAGTATCTCCTTTGTATGACAGAAAGGAATCTTTCTGCTCTCACCCAAAGATAATCTGTTCTACCCCTTTCCCATCATGCCCTCTCCCCAATAGCCCTCCCCGACCTTACAATTTTGCCCCTTACGAGTCTTTCTGCCCCTCGCCATCTCCTCGTCTAGTCGTCCGTCACATTTTCGGAATGTTCCCA